>JAPMLY010002520.1:20000-49212 GCA_026401115.1 Tetraselmis chui
AGCGACACGCATTTAATTACCCGCCAAGTACTGCCGCGATGGCCATGCAACTCGATTGGGGGGTAGAGTAATGACTTTCGAACAACACACCACGGCGTGTTGTTCACTGACGTGAGCACCTCTATCGGCACGCTCTGATTATTGTGGGCACACACGTCGGATTTGCGGCCGAAATTTTGCAGGCCGACATTTGTGCATGCGAAGGTTATGCACGCTTGTATGCGTGGCTCGGTACACGTAGTGTCGCGACAAGCCGGGAGACTACTCGACATTGGACTCTCAGTATGTGTGCACAATTGCACGAGTATCCGCCGAGTGTGTTGCGCCCGGCCGCCTACATAGCGGCAATACCGAGAATGGCATATCGTGTGCACTAGGTTTTCTTGCCAAGTGCCCGAAAATACAGCCAAGGAGCACGGGCTAGGGACCTATTGGGCTTGAGGGACGGTTGACTTGGAGTGTAAGCACCCTAGCGCGCAGATCGCTGGCCTTCGAAGCTTTCGCATCGCCGGGCGTGAAATATGGTGGGGAGCTTTCAAAGTACCTTGGCACGGGCCTTGGTTTGGCATGCGGCAAATGGCACGGCACCATGCCATCATGGGGCATGAAATGGGTAACGCTGTGAATAGACGAAATATAGAGCGCTGATTGTTGAGCTTATTGGCGGAGCGGGTGTGCGGGTACCACCTGTCCAACGGTTGCTAGCCCCGCGGGAATGTGGTAGATTTTGAAACCCTAATAACTGTAGTTGGCTGTACGAGGGGCTGGATGGCATCGGACGGCGGATTTGACGCGAAAACCGGCATGTAGGAGTAAATTTGTTGAGGAGACTCAAAGTAAGTGCGACTTGGTACATTTCGGGTCCGTGGCTGAGGGGCAACCTTTGCAAGCACTTGTGTTGTCTCGACATATGTACATTCGCCGAGTTACTTCGCTACCAATGCAACTCTTCTTTTAGACCCGTGTTACGGCTGTCGACTCTGTCCCCGTGTGGATGGCGGTAAGCAAGGGTTACGTCAATCATTTGTGTGGTGAGACGCCTGCTCATATACGCATGGGAGTTCCACGCCATGCAACGAACTTTGTTGGGTTGAGCGTAACACTGATTGAGCAGCAGCGTAAGGCAACGATTAACGCTACTTACCTGTCCGGATAAGATGCGCATAAGCTTGAAGACTGGTTGGAGATGCAACCACGTCGTTTTGTCATGATGGGCATCAATCTTGACTCGTACAACGCCATCGTGTGGGGCTACTTCCATATTCTCAGCACCTTTGAACAACTGGTGGCTTAATCATTTGTTGCATGGTTCCATTCCAGACACCTTCGACTCTTTGGTTACAAAAATTCGAAAGACGCCTTTGCTGCCTAACATCCGAAATGGCGCGATTAATTCATAATTAGACTTACGCCAGGCTCGCTGAGTTACCCCGATTGCACTCAACACTACAATGATTTTCTCCGGAGGTCTCGACAACCTCTTACGGATGATTTCTTGTGTGTTCGCTTCATCAATGGTTTGGCGAATTTCCAGCTTCAAACTCATGCCAAGTCTCATCGTTCTCAGCAAAAGGGGTACATAATGCCACTCATGAAGTTACAATAATATCTCACCTAGGCCGTGCGAGAAGCGCACCCACCCCAATGGACAACCCAAGATATAATCGACTTAATGTTGAACCGTGCAAACACGTTCGGTATGGAAGGTAACTAACGCATACGTAGTTACAGTCACAATCACACAAATAGGACACTCACAAAGACAACAACCAACACGAGGCGTGGTGTTGGGACAAAAAAAGTGTGAGACTTGTTGCCTAGCGACAGCTTTGTGCCGAATCAAACAAGTTCTCGGTATGTCCAATCTAGACATGAACTAATCATATCTAGAATAGCTCACAATAGCTATCTGCAACTAGTAACTATAAGGTATTACTTACAACACTCCCCCTGAAGGTAGCTACGGGATGAAGCGTTGCATTGGATCGGTGCATCCCAGACCTGCACTTCTTGTAAGGGTTGGTCATGGTAGAGGTTTGGTGAACATGTCAGCCACAATTTGGTCAATGGGGAGATATCTCAACTTTATTGTCCCCTGTTCCACGTGGTCCTAAAGGAAGTGCCACTCTAGACCGATGTGTTTGGTTTTCTCACTGACCAGAGCATTTTGGGAGTGTGCAATGCCGCTTTGGTTGTCCGCCCATATGGTTGTGGTGCCGGTGATGAGGGCGTCGAAGATAACCCCTATAAGTTGTCGGAGGTGGAGTCCCTCCTTGGTGGCGTCAGCCGCATGGCAGTACTCAGCTTCACAAGTGCAATGGGCGACGCACGTTTGTTGCTCAGACTTGCGGTTGATGGGTCCGTGTCATAGTGTAAAGAGAAAGCCCGAACGAGACTTCCGAGTGTTGTTGTCGTTTGCGTAGTCTGCGTCTGCAAAGCATGTGTCTTGGAGACTGTGGTCCGTACCTCCCCCCCAACGTAAGGCGCATGTCGAGAGTGCCATGAAGGTAGCGAAGGACCTTCTTCATGGCCTGCAAGTGAGCGTATGTGGGATTGGCCTGGGCGGAGCCAAGGATGCTCAACTCCGTGGTAACATCAGGACGCGTACAAACGGCCGCGTATTGAAGGCTGCCGAGGAAGCTGGGATAGACGTCCTAAGCCACTCCGGTAAGGGGAGGGGAGGCCATGTGTGCCATGCCGGATAGGAAGCTGGGGTCCATTGGGAGGGACGATGGCTTATAGTCGGTCATGCCGTACTTGGCGAGGACGTTGCGGAGGTATTTGGACTTGTCCAGCGAAATGGTGCGGGCTGAGCGGTTGCGGGTGATGTGCATCCCGAGGAGTTGTGAGAGGTCACTCAAGTCTTTGATCTTGAGCCCAGCACCAAGTTGACTCTTAAACGACGTGAGCCAAGTAGCGTCCTTGCACGCTGCGGGAATGTCGTCCACGTAGAGTGCGATCATAGCGAAGACGAGACCAACGCGGAAGATGTAGATGCATGGGTCGGAGACGCATTGTTGCCACCCGTATCGACAAGCCATGCACGCAAGAGCATGTTAAACTCGCGAGGGGATTGCTTCAGGCCGCAGAGGCAGCGTTTGAGATGACACACTTTAGACGTGCCATCGGACAAGCCAAGGGGTTGGCGGATGTACGCGTCCTCTTTGATGGGAGCGTTAAGGAACGCAGTGTCGATATCATGCTGACACAATTCAAGATCGCGTGCGGCCGCAACGGCGAGGAAGAGGCGAAGGCTGGCCATGCGTATGACTGGGGAGAATGTTTCCGTGTGGTCGAGGCCAGCACGTTAGCTGCAACCTTTGGCGGCTAACCGTGCTTGGAAGCGGGAGACATCGCTAAGGGTATCAGACTTAAGCTTGTAGATCCACATGCTATTGACGACCACTCGTCCCGGGGAAAGGTCGATGAGTTCCCATGTGCCGTTGTCCATGAGGGAGGAGTACTCATGTTGCATAACGGCTTGCCATTATGGTGCTTAGGCGCTAGAGAGAGCAACGCAATAGGTTTTTTGGTTCCACACAGTCGCGGGCGGAAAGGAGAACGACGGCGGCAGGTGACGCGCCTGCTGGGATGTGGTATGGGCCAATAATCAGGTCGGGCACGAAGGGTCGTTCAAAGATGTCCTCTTTGGCCTTGCCTTGTTAAGGGTCACAACACACCGCGACAAGAAGCGGCGGGTAGTCGGACATGTGAGCCACGAGGTCGCCGTAGCGGAGGGGATGAGACCATAGGCGGGATGGGCGGTCGGCCTCCTGAGTCGAATGAGGTTCGGGGAGCGGGTTCGAGATAGGGGGAAGGCTGTCGAGAGGGTGAGAGGTGAGGGATGTAACCTGGAGTTCGTCGGCATAAGAGGCATGTGCGATGCCCGAGTCAACAGGGAGGCGCGCGCCGAAGCTTGGGGTGTTCTCTTGGAAAACAATATTGACCGATGTGGTGATGCGGCGGGTCTATGGGTTGTACATGCGGTAATCATGGGCGTTAGGTGGGTAGCCAACCATGACGCCACGGAACGCTTTTTCGCTAAGTTTACGGCGCAACTTGCTGGGCACCTTGGCGAAGACGATGCATCCGAATACGCGAAATTGGAGGCGTCGGGCGCCGACGACGAAGGAGTGTGAGTGGAACGCCGCCGGTAAGAGCGACCGTATGTACAATTGCGCAGGTACACAACCGTGCTGACATCGCACGACCACATGAAGTTTGGGACGTCCATGTTGTGAAGCATCGCAGATGAATTGTCTCGGATTGTGCGCTAGGATCGTTCGGCCTTGCCGAGCATGTGGTGGGCAAAGCGGGCCGAGAAATGTACACCGAATCCCATGCGAGCACATATCTGCCGGGTCGGGGCAGCCTCAAAAACAGAGTCCGAGTCAAACTTGATGACGGGGGCAAAAGCGCCGGACTGAGAATGATGCCGTGCATGTATATGGCGCAATTCTAGCACGATGTTTTCCACCTCTGAGCACGTATCATCTTTCGACTTCAAGAACCGCACCCACATGTAGTGTGTGTGGTGATCGATGACAAGTAGGCAATAGTGGAGGCCATGGGGGGATGGGGCATTCACATGCCCCCAAATGTTTGAGGAAAGATTCAACATGGGGTGGGATGGTTTCGTGGAAGTAGTGGTGTTGCGGGGTGCATGATTGGCCTTGTGGAACAAGCATGAATCGCAGTAACATTGTTTATAGAGCTGGCTAATGCCGGTTTGGTTGAGACACCGTGGGTGTGTTGGGCATGGAGACTCTGCATATTAAGATGTCCAAACCGGCGGTGCCACAGTACCGGGTCGCACAGGGCAGTGACAACAACACGGGGACCGGCACTATGCGGTGAATCCGCTAGGGGGCTTGGGGGCATCTCTGGCTGGTGGGGCAGGAGGTAGAGACCGTTGCCGAACGGCTTTAGCACACCCATTCATGTGGGCACCATGATCGTTCCATTATTAGAGTCGGTAGGAAAAATGAATTCACAACCGCTATGTGCTTGCATCCAACTGACACTCAGGAATCGGCCAATGTGCAAAGCGGAGCGAGATTAAAGGTCATGGGTGTACAACGCATGAAAATGCGGTGAATGGTTTGACTAGACGCCAAGATAATGGAAATCCGCAATGTGCCACTGCCCTTAACGTCAACACGGACCCCGCCAACACGAGAGGGAGTAGAGGGCGGATCGAACGTAACGAAATCACTTCGAAACCCGGTTAAGTTGATCGAGCACCCGGAATCAACCACCCAACAGTGGGAGAGGTCGCGACAAGGGGCGATGGAGGATGAGAGCGCGACATGGGCGAAGGGGACACTCAGCTCGGTGTCATCAAATTTGTCCGTGTATTCCTCAAGGGTAATAAGCACAACGTCAAGGTCGTCAATGGGGACGTCGCTTAGCATGGAAACGTGAGCACATGCAGAGCCGCCACGGGTGCCATACTTTTGGATGATCATCTTTCGTCTAGCGAAGGTCTACTTCAGAAGTACGTCATCCGATGAGGTGCACGATGACAAGATGTGGTTCAGACTGCCACATGCGCTGCATTTGTTGGGCAGTCCACGGCCGCCGCGAGTGCCACGTGGGTTGTTGCCACGTCCGCTACTGGAACCGCGACCAGGAGCGACAAAAATTGAGATCGGAGGGGCAGGTCTATAAGTGGCTGCCAATGCCGGAGCCGTAAGTTCCTCGTCCAAGCCAGGTGGAGGATGTTGGACATCACTTCGTCCGCGGCGAGGAGGCAGTTTGTGTCGAACACGTTGATGACACACTGCTTGGCATGGCCGAAGTGGCAGGTGCTGGAGATGCCGCGGAGCATCTAGAGTCCCAGGTTGTGAGGATGAAGGGCAGCATGGGCATCTATCATCTCGCATGTCTCGTTGTAGTCGGCAAAGGTCTGACGGATGAAGTGGACGTATTCCGTAAGCGACTCGCCCGGGCGTTGGCGAAGCATGAGGTCGTCAAGCATCGAAAGGGAGCGTGCGAAAGAGCGACCATCCACACGTTCGCACAAGATATCCCAAGCAAAAGTGGCGCAGTCCGGGCAAGCAGCGGAGATGCACTTGACAGTCTGGTCAGCGCGCTTGTTCTCATTGGGGGCATGCAGCAGCAGGGCGTGCGCGTACGTTTGTGCAGCTTCATCGAGCCAGACTCATGGCTCCCGTTTAGGATGACTCCCGCTGTGGGATATGGTACGCTGCTTTTAGGGTCAAGAGGGTGAGGAAGTTCCTCTTCCACGGCTTGAAGTCATTGTTTGGTCCCATTTGTGGTAACCGTCATCTTCATGGAGCGGTTGAGTGACTCCTTATCGAAATCGGTGGCCTCGTTGACGGCGCGGCCGATGACTACCGGGTTGATGGTGAGACGGCGGCCCCCACGTCCACCGTTGCCCCCACGATGAGCGTTGGAGGCTGGCTGGTCAGAAGGAAATGATGGATGACCACATGGGTTGTGGGGCTGGCCATGTGGAGACTGTGGGCCGCCGAATAAAGTTGGTGGGGCGCCTAGAGAGCGCCGCTTGTAGGGCTCGCCTAGAGAGAAATGTGGGACGGGCGGGGGCTCTTTTTGGTTGAAATATGGGTGTGGTGGTGGGGGTGCAAGCGGGACAGGTGGTTGGGTCTATACATGAGGTGTGTCGCGCAGAGCGTCGCGGTGGCGCAAAGCGGCAGTCTCTTCGCATGTGCGTCCATATTAGCGCTATTTACTCGAGTACGAGCGAGAGTGCATCCGGGGGGGTTAGGGGAGTCCCGAGTGGTGTGACGGGAGGACTTGTCCTCACCGTCGTCAAGGGTGTCAGCAAGTGGTCATGTTGTGTGCTGTTTGGGTGCCATCGGGAACGGCAGCGGCGACGAGTAGGCAGCGACATGCAGTAGTAAGAACAGCTTGCCGCACTCGTGCCTAACAATGGTTCCAGAGAGACGGCATGTTGCCCGACGGCCCCTCGGCATGATGCCCCGGGGCGTTTCAAAGTGCATTTTCTGTGTCCTCCATCCAATGTGGGGTACGAGTAGAAGCCACGACCAGCGCAAGCGGAGTGTCGCGCTGATTGTTGGCTCGCTGGAGACATGTAGAATGATATACTATTTTAAGCTAGGGCTGTCGTGCACCTTGTGTATGAGTATTCACCAACTAGTGCGCACCGCCGCACCCCCCGTCTCCAGCTTGGACTTTTATGCACCATGTCCACACGCGACGAGTGCGGCGGTGTGGGTGGCTTTCGGCCGTCCTCGAGCAACTTCTGCGGGAGAGTTGGCGGTCGCAGCTCGCCGAACAAAGTTGTTGCGCGTGGGTGACTTGAGGCGGGGGCCCATAACTTGTTGAGCCGTGTAGGCACGTTCAATATGGAAGGTAACTAACGCGTACGTAGTTACTGTCATAGTCACGCAAATAGGACAGTCACAGAGACAACTAGTCCGAGGCGTGGTGTCGGGACAACATAAGTGTGAGACCTGTAGCCTAGCAACAACTATGTACCGAATCAAACAGGTTATCGTTATGTCCGATCTAGACATGTCCTAATCATATCTTGAATAGCTTACATTAGCTATATGCAACTAGTAAGTAAAAGATATTACTTACAACACTTACCTAGAAGCGTCCACTTGACAACCCCGACGCTGAAGGTTCCAAGTGACTTGAGCGTGGTGAAGTCTTTCGTCGAGGACGTGGCCGTAACAATCGAAGAGGCATAGGACGAGCTTCTTCAAACAATAGCCGAATGTACTGCATTGCCATTTTGGTGCTCCAACTGTTGAGGAGCGTAAATGACACTAGGAGTAGGGACTTCTTTTCAAGTGTCACCAAAAGGGGCATCGTGTCTTCCACTACCTTGAGTTGAAGGTCAAGGAGTCGATCGACACGCCCAAAAAACATAATAAATGATGGTGGCATGATTGCTCGTCGGATGAGCTAGAGCACTTGCTTACATCTTCTTGCTATCGTGAAACATTGGGAGCAAAAAAGGCGCATGGTACAACCTTGAGACCTTCATCGACTTCAATTGCGACACATGCAAACCAAGTAGCAAGACATCGTCAGCACAACAAGCTGAGAAACATTCGTAGACTTGTAACATCCAAACGTTCGGCTGATTGGACATCAATTGACTATGTTTTCTAGCCCCTGCACGCACGATTCGACTTCACATTGGAGGGTTGTGACTACGATAAGGGTTCTTAATTCTTACGGCGACTTACCTTGATTTTCGCCGAGTGACTATGTCATGGAGACTTGAGTGGAGAGAGGGTGTTCATTGATCCACCGTGGGAGCTGCCTGAATAGATTGCACGCCATTTCGAGAGTTGGAGGCGTACAACTCCGACATCTTTGATGGTTGTGTTTGTTATACCGAAATGGGCTAAGTTCTATGAGCTTACTCGACATTAGAAGCTGTACCATATGAGCAAAGCACATGTAGTGCATGAGGCGGAACTTGCATGCCTTAATCCGTTGACAATTCTCCACACATCTTATTGAAATAACCTCCATTTAGATGTGACCAAAATAAGGGGACTATGTCGTATAGGACGGCAAAATCGACATGCTAGAAACTGTACTAATCGGGCAAAACGTACAAAGTTAGAAGGCGCGCCGCGTGGTTTTTCGCCCTTCATATGACGGATATGGCGGGCCGATAATGACATTATGCACTCACACCATGGTCACCTAGCGGAGAGCGTGATCTATACTCTTCCCATAATTTAGTCCGTTACTAGCGGCACGCATGTGATTACCCGCCACACATTGCCGCGATTGCCATGTAACCCAATTGGGGGGTAGAATTATGATTTGCGGACAGCACGCCACGGCACGTTGTTCACTGAGATGGGCACTTCTACCGTCACGCCCCGATTAATGTGGGCACAAACATTGGATGTGCAACCTTTACTTTCCGGACCGAAATTCGTGCATATGCATCATGTTATGCACGCCTCTATGCGTAGCTCGGTGTACGTACTGATGCGACAGGCATGGAGACTACTCGGCACTGGGTTCTCAACATGTTTGCACAACTGCACTAGTATCCGCCGAATGTGTTGCGCCCGGCCGCCTACTAAGCAGCGACACCGAGAATGACATGTCGTGTGCGCTTGGTTTTCTTGTCACGTGCCGGGAAGTGCACACAAGGAGCAATGGCTAGGGGCGGTTGACTTAAAGTGTAAGCACCCTCACGCGTGGATCGCCAACCTTTGAAGCTTGCGCGTCGCCGGCCGTGGAAAATGGCGGGGAGTTTGCAAAGCACCCTAGCACGGGCATGAAATGGGCAACGCCGTGAATAAGAGAAATATAGAGCGCTAATTGTTGAGCGTATTGGCAAAGCGAGTGCGCGGGTACCACCTGTCGAGGTGTTGCTAGCCCCGCGCGAATGTGACAGGTTTTCAAACCTAGTTGGCTGTACGAGGGTCAGGATGACGTCGGACGGCGGATTTGGCGCGAAACCGGTCGGTAGGCGAAAAATATGTTGAAAACTTATCATATCTAGTTGGGGGGAAAGCTTCATGTTGCAACTTAGATTCCTTCAATCGGACATTGCACGGCAAAGTTGAAATTTTTAAGCCTCCCAAGTAATGGTTTTTCGGCACCAAGACCATCCACGTCAAGCATTTTAACGGCACTTGCCATCACACCCACATGCTTCCATGTTTGCGGACAACATGCTGAGATCATAAAAACCGCATGTTGCGTCGCCGACTTCGGAAGTATTCACCAACGAAAGTGTGGAAAAATCCAAATTCTAGGGCGTTCGAATCAGGGTATGCCCAAAAATCGGGGTTGGTCCGCAAGCCCTAATACGTCGGATAGTAGCCGGGACGGGCCCCCACTTGTGCTCCGCTTCCCCCTTAACTTGACCGTCAACACAAGTTTCCGTCCGACTTTTCAACACGCTAAAAGCCCTACTAAAGGCCCGCGAAACACTCAAAGCCCTACATGATAAACACCCGCCCTAAGCGAAAAGCCCTATTTCACTAAAGGATAGTTTTCAAAACAGTGGGGAGCTCCGTTTGCGAGAATTGTAGATCTCTTACATTAATTGGCTAACATGGCCAAAGAGGATTGGTACACGCATACATAGGGATAAGGGAGAGTTGGTTTGCGAGAGTTGTACTCGTGCGAAAGGCGGAAGGTGGTCTGCTAACGGTGTGTGCGGCACGTCATATATACGGTTTATTTTGCTAAGGCAACGTCTGTAAAGCTAGCATGGATGGTTAGACTTGCGACGCGTCATGACAACACTTGCTAATCTAGCCCCCGTGTAATTTAAAACCCTTTTAGATTTAACAATATGACAATTTGCAAAGCAGTGGGGGGGGGGGGGTTCCGTTTGCCATCATGTCGCCGTCTAGGGAATAATTTGTGGTTGGCCGGCGCCCACCGGCGGCGCAGCGGCGGCGGCCCCGGAGGGGGGTGCGCTCGCAGGCCCGTCGGCATCCCCTCACCTCCCCGTGGTGGGCGCTGGAAACCCCGTAGCCATGCCAGGCCTGGCACGGTAGGGGTCTAAGAGGGCCGACAGCTCGATCCGCGGGATCAGCAGCTGTCGGGAAAGCCATGTACATAGGGCTTTTGAAAAAATAATTTCTGTGCAATACCGGGACCGAGATACCGGCCCGTCCGATATGTTTTTTCGCGTACAGATACTACTAAGAACAGTCCTACCTCGAGGGGGTGGGACCTGTACTTGAGGAGCGTCTGATTGCAAGGAGGGTACGGCCGGATCTGAGGTGGGGGGTGGGTGTTGGAGCTGGTGGTGGTCAGCCGGGAAGCAGCGCCAGGAAAGGGCGCTCGCTAGCCGCCGACCAGCCATGTGCCGGTCCACACTTCTCAGGGGGGGAGGCAAGACATGGCATAGGCCGGTGGCCGGTCGCAGGCGGAGGAGCGGCTATGCGAGGCGGCGGCGATCCTCATGATCGGCCGCCGCCGGAAAGCCATGTACGGAGGGCTTTTTTGGATAATTAAACTAATGTCCATACCCGGCGTCAAGCTAGTTGGGGAGTAGCACCAGGGTAAGGCGCTCACTGGCGAGCCGCCACGCCGACGAGATACATCTCCCGAGGGGGGAGGAGTAGGCTTGGGCGGCAAGGAGGCCTGTCGCGGTGGAAGGAGCGACAAGATCTGGCGACGACGACCCTCCGGGTCGGCGCCGCCGGAAAACCCCGTACGGAGGGTTTTGACTAATTTCCGTGCACCCGCGGCCCGACGGAACCGGCTACGGCGACCTGCCCCCCCCCCCCCCCCCCCCCCCCCCCCCCTCCTCGATACCCCCTACCGGATAGACGAGACCCTTGCGAGGGGGCCCGGGTAAGCGCGGAGGCCCCAACCTCAACAAAGTCTACTAGGTGGACGCGCGATTAGAGGGGGGAGGGTACGGACGCAGGCCGGACTACCTGACATGTACCCGGGTACCACACAGAGGAAAAACCGGGGAAATGAGCGGGGAAAATTCAGGTGCGGAGGAAAGAGCGCCCATTTTTTCTATGTCTATGTGTCTCGGTCCCCCCCACCTGCCCTCGAGGTGACGGGGGACCTCGACAAGGAGGACCGTCACGTCGGCGGATGCGGCGGCGACCTTGGCGGGGCTGGCTAGATGGGGCGGCGGGATCGACGAGCGACCACGCGAGAAGGGTTTTTTTGCCAGCCTTTCCCCTCCTTTCTTCGGCAAGACCGAAGTCACGCGGGAGCTAGATTAGGCTGGCCCGCCGTCCCTCCCGAACGCCGACCGGCCTCGGCCGGTCGGCACCCCGGTTCGGTGGGAGCGGGCCGAGCATCGTGAAGGTCGAGCAACAGTTTAGTTTTGCATTTCTCGACAAGTGGATTTATTTTTAGATCTGTTTTTTTGATTGCGAAATTATTACGTTGTTACTGCTTAGGCGGGGGGACTGTGGCAATTACTTCGGTTGGTTACATTTTTTTAACTCCCGAGGAACGTCGACACACATTGCAGATAGGTGTGTCGATAGGTGTAAATGGTCGAAGAGACCCGGGCCCAACTTGCTAATAAGTCCTGTATGGCGAAGTAGAGTGGCCCGAGAGACAGCAATCGGTCCAGTTTGCCGGCACATGTTGTAAACAATTTCCAAATTTCCAATTTCCAAATTTCTGTGGTTGGCCGGCCAAAGGCGTAAGCGAAGCGAAAAAGTACCAATATGTTGTCGATTACGATAGTGGGGTCGATGTAGTAGAGTACGACGCTTGATTCCGTCGCCCATCCGTCGAAAATAATAATTTACTGCATGTTAACCCTGATCGCATACACTGCCGTTGTCGCTCTCTTGCGGAGTGAGTGCGATGTCCACGCGAAGCCCTCACGGGGGTTAGCCTTAATATCCCTAAGGACGACAAGAATCCAGCTCGTAAGGGTGTCCGCTAACCAATTGGTTGGTTTGTCGCGGGTGTCGATCGCCCAGCCACACGGCGGGGTCTTGTTGCTCGACGCTAACCGTAGGATGTCGAAAATATCCACGAGGCTAGCGATGTGAATGTGGGTGTTACCTGGGATAGCGCACAAGAGTCGGTGTTCTATAGTTACTCCTCGTTGGCTCTTCCGGTCCCGATGGTATAGGATGATTCCATCTTGTGTGGTGACGAGGTCACCCGTAAGGCACTCAATCCATGCCCCACCACGGGAGAAGAAAAGCAATAATTTAATGGTAGCTACACATATTCGTAGTATCTCGACCGTGATGCGTGGTGCGTCCGTAGTACTTAGCTGTAGTATGTCGAGGCGTACAACTTTTGCTCGTAGCAACGCGAGAAGTACAACGTTGACCGGTATTAGTACGCGGATGAGCGCAGGCGCAAGGCTCACTTGTGACGCTGGTAATCCCTTGCGTACACGTGCGACCATGTCGCCCAGTGCGACTAGCTCGCGTCCGTGGTCCTTGTAGAACTTGTTGACCGCCGAGAGGTAAGGTTGTAAGCCCGAAGCCTTGATCGTGCCGAGGTTCCCAAGCCATGCAACAAGTATGGCCATCGTAGCGGGGTTGCGAGCTAAAGGGTAGTTGTTGGTCTTCGCAGAATTCCAAGTACCGCTAGATAGTATTGCCGAACATAGCGGAGGTGTTAGGTGCCCACGCGGCTTTAAGTAAGCCGAGTGTTTGTGCACCTAGAGCGTCCGTGCCCGAAATCCGTGACGTGTACGGGCGCATAGAATTAGTCCAAGGGTTGGTGCACTCCGTAACCTCAACGTTGTAATTTTCGTACATGCTTGCGTGTAGCGAGCATGCAAAGTCGCGTCACTGGTGGGCCATGTCCGCTAGCAAAAGCGTTAATATTGAGCTGACGACTCCACGCTGAAGGTAGATCCACGCCGGAAGGAATTGCGGAACATAGTGACGGGCCAATGAGGTATGCCTAGCACACCTCGCCCGGCTCGTCGACCTGGACGAAACAAGTTATCTAGGGGTGAGTTCTTCCCTGGCCATCTCAGTGATTGCCACACCTTGCCCGTCCATGTGGGAGCGATCACCGTAGCTCATGCTCCACTCTGACGTAATTTGAGTACGAGGTTGGGTTGGAGGGGCCAAGTGGGGTTGCAAAAATTGTTTTCGCAGAATCATTGGGAGTCCGGAAGGTGCATCGCGTCCACCGCCTTGCAAGTTGGATCGAGCCAACCTGCGTTGTAGCGTGGTAGAAGTCTATTGAGCACAGACGCGAAGCGATCTATGTTATGTGGGCCGTAGCGGGAGTCGAGTTCCGCGAATAAAACTGGGTTGAGTTGCATGTCGTCGTCGTCGAGGTGTCTCCTCAATCGGTCCGCCCAGACGTTCACCGCCGATCGGATGTAGCGGGCTCTAACGTCGATACGTTCGCGTCCAAGAGGTGCCCGAGCTTTCGTAGTTCGATCATTATAGCCGGTGATTGGAAAGTGAGTCCGGCGAGGATGTAGCAAACGGCCTGATTGTCCTCCTATAGGAGAACATTTCTCCCCGCGAGGTGTGGGAGGAACGTTTTACCGCTACTAGTCGGACGGCTTTCAACTCCTTCCATGTAATGTGCATAGCTTCGTCGCACGAGCTCGATAATCCCCTTGCTTCCTTATGATTGTTGAGCATCTCCCTAGCCGTAACCCAAATTGTCGGTGTAGAGATACGATGTCTCCAGTGGTCGTTGGATGGGGTTTCCGTTCGACAGAGTCGGTGCCTCGGTCCACCATTGCACGTCGCGTATGAGCTGTGGAGTCATCCGGACCTTGCCGCCCCAATTTTCGCCGATGACGCAGTGTACCTCTCGGAGCGAGAAAAAGGTATCGTGTCTGACTAGGATTTATTGTAGGCATTGCACCGGGAGCCATCGCAAGTTTCTAGTCGCTCGTCCGAACAAGTGTCTTGCCCGTGTGCTTATCTTCTGCAACTTGTCCGCGGAGGCGAAAGAAATAGCCCGTTGCTGAGTCGATGTTGATGCCCATGTGGTGCCGAGACTGTGGTGGCTCCCACAATCCTTTGGTCGGGTGGCGGAGTAGTCCGAGTACGTCGAGGAGCTTGTCGAGGCGCTAGTGGACCCGGATTGCTTCTTGCTCGGAAGAGGCGAAGAACAAAAAGTCTTCGACGTACGACAACACCCGCGCTCCTTTCCAACGCTTTTGCCTGAGGTAGTGTGTCGTCTATTGGCCACGCGGGGGTCCTGTGTCCGAAGGTGGCGTACGTTGGTATCCGTGAGGCGACAAAAGGGAAAAGGTGAGAGGGACCACCCCATCGGTAATCATGCTAGGCGATCGAGCTGTCCGCGAACGTTTACTGTAAAAAAGTCGCGAAACTTTGGGGCGATCCCTATAGCGTAGAACCCGTCATGTAGGTAAAAGCCAAACATATCGTCGCCACGCCGAGTGAGGCTCCGTACGCCGAGTAGTGTTTCTATATTGCGAGGGGTTTTCTTGTAAAATAGCGTTGAGGTGGCGTAGGGCGCAGATGAGGCGCCACTGGCTCTTGCCGTATTTCGGGACGAGGAACAACCTCGAAACAATTCTCTTGATTGTCGAGTGCTCCCACGCTCCTGTCGCGATGAATCTTGCTAGTTCCGGCGGCGGCCCCGGAGGGGGGTGCGCTTACAGGCCCATCGGCACCTACCTCTACCTCCACGCGGTGGGCGTTGGTAACCCCGTAGCCGTGCCATGCCTGGCACGGTAGGGGGCTGAACGAGGTACCGACACCTGCGATCCGCGGGATCAGCAGCTATCGGGAAGCCATGTACGGAGGGTTTTGGAAAAATATAATATCCGTACATGGATCTCTTAGGGATCTCCCGCTGGGGGATCTCCCGCTCGGCCTTTCCGATATGTTTTTTCAGCAACTAAATACTCACAAATACTCTCCCGTTACGGCGGGAACGATGTCTGCGGATTCCTTTTGGCGAGGAAGGGTACGGACGGATCAGTGGTGGGACGAGGATGTTGGACCTGGGGGCGGACAGCTAGGAAGTAGCGCTAGGGCACGGCGCTTGCTAGCAGCCGCCAACCATGCAAGAGTTTTAAGTCTACCCTGGGGGAGAGGCTTGAAGCTACGCATGACGGAGGCGGGTCGCGGTCGGAGGAGCGGCACGGTGTAGCGGCGGCGATCCTTAGGATCGACCGCCGCCGGAAAACCCCGGTACGGGGGGCTTTTGGAAGAATATTCTCGTACCCAACATCTTTTGTGGTTCGGCGACTCGATCCATGTGTCCGACCCACCCCTCCCCTAGTCGGTACCCGGTTATCGACAGACTGCATCAGGCAGTGTGCCTAGGGTTATCGTAACGGCACAATGCTCGTAAAGGCGGTCCCCTAACAACGTAAACCACCGGGGGAGGGTACGGCCGGCCACAGCGCGATCAGATGGGTGTTGAAAACTGACGGAACAAGGACAAGGGACATGAGAACAGTTGGCTCGGGGGCACGAGAGCCAGCCGGAAACCGTTTGCAGCCTAGTTATTTTCTCTTCTCAGCCCCCGAAGGAGGAGAGAAGACTCGGCTAGGTGGCGAGCTGCGTCGGGAGGAGCATCTAATACCTCGGGCGGGGTTGAGCACGGATCGAGACGGGACCGACGACGACCTGAGCGAGGGGGGGTTTTCGCCTGCCTTTCCCCCCTAGCTCCAGCATGACCGGAGTCGCACAGGAGTCGGGGTCAAGCATGCTCATCTCGACAAGCTCATGTTGACCAGCCTTGCTGATCAGCGACGTCGCAACGGTTGGAGCACGCCGCGTATCGTGGAGAATAGCGACATTATACATTTCATACCGTATCCAAAAAATAATACGTATAGGTAAGAAAAATTATAAATACATGGTTACGTGTATGTTTTAGACGGTATCGTCACTGCCAACGGAGAGGTTGGGATTAGTGGTTCACGGTCTACCTCACGCTTTTAAGTCCAACGTTGTTAAGCGTAGCACAGGGGGGGGCCAGAGACAGCAGCCGGTTTTTACTGGTATTGTTGTAAACAATTTCAATTTCAATTTCATGCTAGTTCCGCGTCGACAAACGCGAGTTGCTCCGGTGTGGCGTCCAATAGTTATACGCCTTGGTTGACGGGTGGCGGTGGTCGGTTGTGTCGAAAGGGGATAGAGACTCCCGAATCCATTGTAGGACTTGCCCGCTCGCGCCGATATTCTCCCGCTCTTTCGAACTTCGCCGCACGCGATGACGCATGTAGGCTGAGTCGGGTTTGCAGGATTCGGCCCGGCGGTTCTCATGTAAGAACTATGTCTCGTGCTCGACCTCAGATTTAAGGTGTGGGCGGGGCTTGGGCTTGTCGGGTTTCGCCTCCGGCTCTCCCTTCATCGGGGCCGGCCCCTTGTCCTTTGATTTGCCTCTTGTTGGGTCGCCCTTGTTGCCTTGGCTGGGGTTGCCTCCTCCTATCGGTTGTTGTTTGAACTCGGTTGGCGCATGTGCTTTGGCTGTAGGGTGGAGGCTGACTTCGATGTGTTTGTCGTCGAGCATTGCGAAGAGGCCGTCGACTCCGTTAGCGCTCCGGTCCCTTGGATGGGTGTCGAAGAATCAAAAGTATACGAGCCGCTCCGCCACCCGTTCGTCCCCCGTGAGCAGGCTTTTGCACTTGAAGGATTGAAGGTACGCGAGCTTTTCCTCGTGCACGTTGCAGCATGTTCTGTGCGTTCTCTTGGTCGCGTCGAATATACCCCATACGTCCGCTTCTTTTTGAGAGGAATGGGTTTTCGGACGAATTGCGTCCATAAACGTTTCGAGAACCGGGTCAATTTTTGCATGCTACGTTCCATAACACAGTAGGTGTCGATACTCGTCTCTAAAAGTTATTCGGCGCTCCTCGGTTAGAAGCTTGTCGCCTTCGTCGTGGCGTGGACGCCACATGCTAGGTCGTGTGACGCTCGCGGGCGGTAGTCCTTCGGAATAGGCTGTCGGCATGTCGTCTACCCATTCATGCGGGTCGAGGTATGCGTCGTCGGGTAGTGCGGCAATAAATGAAGGGGTTGCGTTCCCTTCGATACCACCCTTGCCGTTGACGTAGGTCGTTGACTCGGGAATGTTTTGCTCTTGTTTAATGTGTGGTGTCCGTTGATTGTCGGTGCCCTCTATTCGCAGCAAAACCTGTTGTAGTAACAAAGTGAAATTCGGGACTTTCTGCATAGATGGAGGACTCTACTTCAGGAACGTAAAAAACTGGATACAAGTGGTCAAGCAAAAAGTCTGACATGGTTGTGTTGTAGGTATTCTTACACACTCGGTGGTATATAGAGATCTTTAGACACCTTGCTAGATTGCTAGAGTCTAGATGCCGTTTGCGAGAGCCGTGGTCGCGCAAAAGGCAAAAGGTGGTCAAACGGGTGTGCGGGGCGTCATATATGGGGAGTCTAGTTTACTAAGGCAACCTATGTAAAGCTAGCCTAGACGGTTAGACTTGCCACGCGTCGAAAAAAGACATCCTACCGTCACTAAAGACAGTAACAAGATCCAAAGTACTACTAAAGTACTACTGAACCTCAAAAAACGGGGATGGGTCGGTAGCTCGAATGAGCAACGCCGATCGTCTTCGCTCTGGGCCTGGCCTCCCATCGAGCGCAAGACTGGTGGACAGGGCCGCTGAACAGCGTGTACCATTCACCTCTCCCCACCCGAGCCTAGCTCAAAATGGTCAGTGGATCCGTAGCGACACCAGACGGTACACACTCAAAGGCGCAGCTTCCAGGGATTTGAATTTCATCCCCCCGACAGCTATCGCGCCATCCACTTCGAAAACCACACATGTACCCGTCAAAGTACTGCGGAACCCTCGCGATACACATCGCTAACAAAACCCTTCTCTCCCAGAGGCCGGCGCGCTCTATCGCGCCCCTCCGAGCGTCCGGACGTCACTGTCCGCCGCCAACATCCATCAAACCCAGGTCCCATCAGGCATGGTCGCGTGCTGCCAACACGCGCACTACTCTCAAACTTCGACTCCAAAAGCCACACACACATCAACTACTTATCCTCCACACTCGACATCCTGCTCGACTACCATGTTGTGGCGGTTAGCCTCTGAAAGCTAAACGCTAGCACAAATCTGTTCTAGTCTGTCTAGTTCTGTTGTTGCAAGATGGCAAAAATGATGTTGTCGAGAGGCAATTGATGAAAGATGTTTTACTGCTGTACTTGGGCAGTAGATGTTGTAAATGAACAAAGGAATTGTTAAAAGGTTCTGTCACCTCCCTCTACTGCACTGGGCTTAAATAGGTTTCAGCCCAGACTAGTCACGCCTGCAAGCTACGCTTACGTGTCAGGCGTTAGTGCTGCTCAACCGTCGTCATTCGCCTCGAGACGCGGCCTGCCTAGCATTGGGTCTCACGACGCGGCTCCTTCTGCATTGGAGAGCTCGTTCTGGCGCGTCATCTGGCTGGTTAGATTAATTATGCATATCTGTACGTACCGGGAGGTACTGGTCGTACTGTAGCATCAGCACCATTACAATATTGCAGTAGCGACGTACCCACGAGTATACGTCCATCCTGTGGAAAAGCACGAATTGATATCCGTAACGAGTACCTGTACAATGTCCTGCAATGTACTGTTGCAGGACTGTACTCGTCACACTCGTACCCTCCCCCACTCGAAATAAGTGTGGCGGTTAGCCTCTGAAAGCTAAACGCTAGCGCAAATCTGTTCTAGTCTGTCTAGTTCTGTTGTTGCAAGATGGCAAAAATGATGTTGTCGAGAGGCAATTGATGAAAGATGTTTTACTGCTGTACTTGGGCAGTAGATGTTGTAAATGAACAAAGGAATTGTTAAAAGGTTCTGTCACCTCCCTCTACTGCACTGGGCTTAAATAGGTTTCAGCCCAGACTAGTCACGCATGCAAGCTACGCTTACGTGTCAGGCGTTAGTGCTGCTCAACCGTCGTCATTCGCCTCGAGACGCGGCCTGCCTAGCATTGGGTCTCACGACGCGGCTCCTTCTGCATTGGAGAGCTCGTTCTGGCGCGTCATCTGGCTGGTTAGATTAATTATGCATATCTGTACGTACCGGGAGGTACTGGTCGTACTGTAGCATCAGCACCATTACAATATTGCAGTAGCGACGTACCCACGAGTATACGTCCATCCTGTGGAAAAGCACGAATTGATATCCGTAACGAGTACCTGTACAATGTCCTGCAATGTACTGTTGCAGGATTGTACTCGTCACACTCGTACCCTCCCCCTCTTGACAGATCAATGAGGCCGCCGCGAGGCAGACCTCCGTGGTTCTTGGCTCCTTTACTGAAGCAGTTACTGGGACTCAGGAATGCGCGCTGGGAAAGCGTGCATGAAGTCAACGTACGCCTGAGTCTTGGCGAACTTGCGCCATTGGAGCGTCTCCAAGAATTCTTGTAACGCAACTGTTCGATGCACCTCGTTCAAACGGTGCCAGACAGATGGAATGTCGTCATCACTGAAGTGCGTCATGAAGAGCAAATATTTGCCTCGTCGTCCTGGTAGCGACTTGATGCACACAGCAGAGATGTGTGAGACGTCGAACTCCTCGTCGTCTCCTTCAGGTACTGTTACCGGGACAGTTGGTCGTAGTGGAGCGGTAGAGCAGGGCCGTAAGTTATTAACGTGGAACACAGGATGTAAGCGTACTGTCGCTGGTAGTTTCAATCTGTAACTGTGTTTTCCAATATGCTCCTCCACTGGAAAAGGGCCGAGCTGTCTGTCTCTGAGTTTCATGTTCGGTTGTCCTCTGAGAAAAAGATTCGCTGTGACGACTGACACCTTGTCTCCCTTAGCGAAGTGTGGCGCTGTAGATTGTTCTGTGCGCGCCTGCATCTCGTCCTTATGTAGCTGTAACACAGAGCGTACCAGGCTGTGAATTTCCTGTAATAACTTCAACCGTTCTGTTGCGTCTTGCGAAATTGGAATCGATGGTCGCATGCTGAAGAGCAGGTCAGGAGGCTCCTCAGGAGAAAAACCAAAGTTAGCCTCAAACGGTGTGTGCTCAATTCCGAGTGCACGCGAAGCATTATACGCAAACTCCACTTGTGGTAAAAATGTCGACCAGTTGGAGCCATCATAGCAACAGAAGCAACGAAGAAGTTGCTGAAACGTGCTGTTCACGCGCTCTGTGAGTCCGTCTGTTTCTGGGTGTCGGCTGGTAGACATGTTCAGACGCGTTCCAAGGCGTCTCCAAAGAGTCTGCCAAAAGGCGCTGACAAATTTCGGGTCGCGGTCGCTGATTAGCACACGGGGAAGTCCATGTAAGCGGTAGACTCCCTGTAAAAACAAAGTTGCAGTTTCTTCGGCAGTAATCGACTCAGTGCATGGCAGAAAATGGGCCATTCGAGTTAGATGGTCTACTACAATCAGCACACTGTTAAAGCCGTTGCTCTCAGGCAAGTGTGTCAGGTAGTCAAGACCAACTGTGTGCCACGGTCTGGGTGGAACGGGCAATGGGTAAAGAGTCGCGGCCATCTGCGGTCGAATCTTCGCTCGTCGGCACACGACGCAGCGTTCACAAAAATCTTTCACATCTTGGCGGATTCGTTTCCACCAGAATCTGTCGAGTGCTTTAGCAAGAGTGCTAGCAACTCCTCTGTGACCAGCTGACGAACTTTCGTGCAGCTCTGTGATCAATCTCAGTCGGAGCTCAGAGTTCTGTGGAATACAGAGGCGATTGAGACGCCAAAAGTACCCATCTCTGGCTTCTATCCGGCTGTCTTTTGTCCACTCACCATCGTCCCCATAAAACGAATCTCGTGAGAACCCCTCGCGAATGAGATCAGCGAACTCAGGGCTCAGCTGCAACGCGTTAACAGTCAGTGAATTTAACTGTGCGTTTTCAAACAGCAGCTGGGACTTCCGTCGTAATTCTCGATCTGACGGAACCTCGCCATCCCAAAATAAGGGTACTGTGGCTTGAGGTACGAAGTCTGGACGCTGGCTTAACGGGTCAGCTTCGTTCAGAGCTCCCTTGCGATATGCAAGTGTCATCGAGCCCACAAACGGTTGCAAATCCCGCAGGTATCTTGCTTGCCGCTTGTTCAACATGTTGTTCGGTTGCATGAGCAGATGTCGCAGTGTGTCGTGGTCTGTTACGACAAGGAACTTAGAACAGCCTTCAAGATAGCACCTCCAATGCTTGACAGCTTCGCATACGGCCAAAGCTTCTAAGTCGTACGCAGAGTAAGTGTTACCACGCTCAGCTGGATTCAGCTTACGCGCCCAGTAAGAGACTGGTTGAAGACCGCCTCCTTGGTCTTGCAACAGGACTGCTGCAATCCCCACTGTTGAAGCATATGTAGCTACGGTGAACGTCGCGTCTGAGCTGACCTCCGGAAGGATCAGGCATGGCGCGGAAATGAGCCGTAACTTGAGAGTCTCGAAGGCTTCTAAACAGGCAGGCGTCAGCGTAACCTTCTGTGGCTGGGACTTCCGCAGTAAGTCCGTCAATGGAGCCGTAAGGTCGCTAAAACGGTGTATAAACCTCGCATAGAAGTTGCAGAACTGTACGAAACTGCGAACCTCCTTCTGCGTCTTGGGCACTGGCCAGTCTGCAACGGCCTCGACTTTCTTTGTGGAAACCGAAATTTTCCCGGCTGACACAGTGTAGCCCAGATACTCCATTTCTTGCAATCCGAAAAAGCATTTCTTAAGGCGTAATTTCAGCCCTTCCTCCTTAAATCGCTGTAGCACAAGACGTAGGTGCTGCAGGTGCTCCTCCAGTGTCGGGCTGTATATACAGACGTCATCCAGGTAGACTGTCACGAACTTATGTAAAAAGTCGCGAAGAATGTCGTTCATCATCCTCTGAAATGTGGCTGGTGCATTGCACAGCCCAAACGGCATGGCGACCCATTCCATCAAGCCATCAGGGGTCTGAAAAGCCGTCTTGTGAACGTCCTGATCACGCACTCGAACTTGCCAGAATCCAGAAGCGAGGTCGAGGTGTGTGTAAAAATTCGCGTCCTTAAGTTCGTCCAGTGTGTCATCCACTCTCGGAAGTGGGTAGGCGTCCTTACGCGTAACCTCGTTAAGGCCACGGTAGTCAATGCACAGTCGTAGCGAGCCATCAGCCTTTCGCACAAAAAGAATTGGCGAGCCGAATTCACTGTAGCTGGGGCGTATCAACCCAGCTTGCACTGCGTCTTTGAGCTGTCGATTAAGCTCGGCGCGCTCTGCCGGTGACAGTCGGTTCAGACGTTGACGTCGCATCGGGCCAGTTGTGTCAATGGGGTGATCCCACTGTCGGCTTACTGGCGGAGAGTCGACAGGTTGCAGTAACTCCGGGAAGTCTTCAAAGAGTAACGACCGGAAGTTGTCACGTTGTTCTGCTGTTAGTTCTTCTCCAGTGTGGAAGTCTGTTGATTGGTCGGCAGCTGACGTAAGTTCGATGACGTAAAAATCAGCATGACGTCCTCTGCTGCGGCGCGTCTTGCGCATGAGCTTTTGAACTTTCGTAGATGACAATAGCAGACACTCAGGGCGTCGTTCCTCGAGTGTAGTCTCCACAGTTGTACCGTCCATCAGTGTAAAAATTCTGGTTGTACCAAATTGTAAAGAGGCCTGTTCGTCATCAAGCCATGGTAAACCCAGGATTAAATCAACTGTACGTAAATCACGTAAAACGTAGAAAGTCCGTTGAAACTCGTGTCGAGCCATCTCAAAAGTGACGTCGCAGACTGTCGTAGAAGTCACTCGTTGTCCATTAGCGAGTCGAACTGGAGTTTTACTCGCAGACTTCCGAGTCTGTAAAGCAAAGCGTCGTACAAAGTCCTCTGACACAAAATCAAGCGTCGCTGCGCAGTCCACTAATCCAGAAATTTGGTGTCCGCCATCAGGAGTTTTCACAGTCAGCTCAGTTCGAATTAACGGGCGAGCTTCCGTGAGGTCAGTCAGTAGTGCTGTAGCTGGTGAAGAAAATTGTTGCAGCGTAGCGATGGATTGTTCCGAGTCGTCTGTTGGTACAGGTACCGAGTCGGGTTGATCAGGTGCTGTAGATTCCGAAGAGTCGTTAAACGCACAATCTGCGTCGACTAACCACAGTTGTACAGGCCAAGGGGCTGGAGCAACCACCTCCTGTTGCGCTGGGTTCTCCAGTGACTGACGTGTAAAAAGCTGTGTTCTTGTTGGGAATTCTTGATAAAGCTTCCAGTGCTTAGTCACCTGAGTAAATTTCGCCCACTTTGGTAGCACAAATACAGCCATCGTAGATGTCGGAGATGTTCGACGACAATCCTCAAAATGCTGCGCAATCTATTCAGCTAACTGCCAGGGTGGATTAATGAACACCCGTTCTCCTGTCAAATCTCTGTCTAGAATCGAGTCACTCGGCGAACAGTGAGGTAAGTCACCGTGCGAGTTTAGACCTTCATCATCAGCACATCCTTCCAACGTGAAGTTGAATCGTGCATGCAGAGGGTCAAAGACTGAGTCAACCAGTTTCCAATCAATTGAACGTCTGGTTACATGTTTACGACTCTGTCTCTGCTTAGTCTGACGACGACGACCTGCTACTTGCGTTACAGGTGTCGCAACTGTAGTCGATGGAGATGCCGAAGGTTTATCGACGACCTCT
Source organism: Tetraselmis chui (assembly GCA_026401115.1). Lineage (NCBI taxonomy): Eukaryota > Viridiplantae > Chlorophyta > Chlorodendrophyceae > Chlorodendrales > Chlorodendraceae > Tetraselmis > Tetraselmis chui. The sequence goes on from JAPMLY010002520.1 coordinate 43,986, forward strand.
GTCGCTAGCAGTGTCTCAGAATGAACAGTAGATGTAGCCGGCTGCTCCAGTTCATTTGTAGAACAGCCTTGCCACCATCATTGCTTCTTGGGTTGCATCGGTGCCTTGCCTTTGAACTCCGGGCATTGGAACAAGCGGTGTCCCTTCTTGTGGCACTTGAAGCAAAGTCCCTCGTCCATATGTCGTTTGCGCTCCTCAGGTGTCATTGCATTTGCAAGCGAATTAAAATCTTCACGACCAGATGTCTGACCGCGTCCACCATTGTTTCCACCTCCACGTCCACGTCCGCGGCCACGTCCACGGCCACCCTTGTTACGTTTCCAATCGTTAGAGGCTTCCTCAAGAGGGTCCTCAATGTTACGCTTGCGTGTAGGCTGAGCAGATGGTCCAGCAGCAGACCTTGCATTGCCCAGTTCCGGCGAATCTGTCACGACGTTATTCAAAAAGTTTTGCAGCTCCACTAGCGTAGTCCGGTATCCTAGTTGAGCTCGGTGTGACTTAGCCAGTTTCTTGAGCGAATCGCTTGCCAGGCCATTAATGAAGCGTACACACTGCACTTCAGCTGTCAGGTCTTGACGAGACCGACGTAAGTAATCGTTGTAGTGTTTAGTGTAGATTGCGTAACTCATCGAGTTGCCTTGCGTAAAGTTCATCAAAGCGTTAATCGCGTCGTCCTGAATGTTTGGAAGAAACGTCGACTTGCGTAACTCCTCAACAAGCTCGTTGTACGTAGACGGAATTGGAGGCTGATTTTTCCGGTTCAACCACCATCCACCAAGGTGTCCAGCAAACTGTGAAGTAACCCAGAACACTGCATCGTACGAGTTAGCTGCAATTCCAAGCATTATAAAACGCTGAGGCTGAGCTTCAAGCCAATCCTCCAGTACATTAGGCACCAGACCATTCTGGTACGGTGAAGTAATTGCAGCCTTACGCTGAGTCTCCGTGAGAGTCACAGATAGTCCAGCAAGGTTGTGGGTAGGCATCGGCGTTCCCATTCGTAAATCTGTAGGTCCCACTCCAGTCAGTCGGTTGATGTGTCCAACAATCAGCAGCCAAACAGAACCAGAGTCGACCGTTGTAAACCGGGGGTACATATGGAGCTGTCTCGGGATAGACGTGTCGTCATACATGACTGGAACATGTTGTGTCATTGCTCGATAGAAAGATTCCCACTGAGCCACGTAACCGAAGTGAAGTAATTCACTCTTGTGCTTCTTAGCACGAAGTAACCCAGTCTGTGCAGGCGTAAGTGTCAGACCGTCAATGTTGATGGTTTCCGGGACGACGTAAGTGCCATCCGGATTAACTGTCGACTGTTCCAAAACAACCTGCTCGACCTGAGCAGGTGTACGTAAGTTGCTCGTGGCAAATAGGACAGGAATAGACGCCGAGTACACGTAAACAAGCTGTCGTCCTTGAGGTAGTGTAACGTTAACATGTTCACCACTCAACAGCGTCAAATCATCCGATGTCAGAACAAGACCGGTCTCCTCGTGTAACTCGCGAATAGCAGCGTCGACAGGCTCTTCGTTAGGTAAGACAGAGCCAGCAGGGAACCAAGTTCTACCAGAACGAGGCTCACGCTGAAACACCAACTTCAAGTCTGACGACTTAGTTCCTCCGACGTGAATTACTAAAACCACGTAATGTCCAGCTCCGAGAGAAGCCATCTCGACTCAAGCAAACAACTTCGAGCAGATCAACAAGCAACGAAAGCGTGCGTCGACCAAAGAGGCTCCGAAACCAGTGTGGCGGTTAGCCTCTGAAAGCTAAACGCTAGCACAAATCTGTTCTAGTCTGTCTAGTTCTGTTGTTGCAAGATGGCAAAAATGATGTTGTCGAGAGGCAATTGATGAAAGATGTTTTACTGCTGTACTTGGGCAGTAGATGTTGTAAATGAACAAAGGAATTGTTAAAAGGTTCTGTCACCTCCCTCTACTGCACTGGGCTTAAATAGGTTTCAGCCCAGACTAGTCACGCCTGCAAGCTACGCTTACGTGTCAGGCGTTAGTGCTGCTCAACCGTCGTCATTCGCCTCGAGACGCGGCCTGCCTAGCATTGGGTCTCACGACGCGGCTCCTTCTGCATTGGAGAGCTCGTTCTGGCGCGTCATCTGGCTGGTTAGATTAATTATGCATATCTGTACGTACCGGGAGGTACTGGTCGTACTGTAGCATCAGCACCATTACAATATTGCAGTAGCGACGTACCCACGAGTATACGTCCATCCTGTGGAAAAGCACGAATTGATATCCGTAACGAGTACCTGTACAATGTCCTGCAATGTACTGTTGCAGGATTGTACTCGTCACAATGTCTTCAAACCCCACCCCCCCCCCCACCTACAAACATGTGCTCGTGAGGGATCCCCCGCTCCACGGCCGCTTCACGGACTTATACCACCCCAGGAACAAACTCGCGGGTCACCCCTTGACCCCGTTCCTCTCGACCTCTCAACTTCCCCACCCCCAACAGATACTAGGAACACCTATGGACCCCCTCCCACTCCGTCGCGGACTCCAAACCCCCCTTGTCCTGTCCATCCCGCGGTCAACCGACAACCCCGGACAGGCCGACGACTTCTCCACCATAATGATCGACACGCTCCTCCTTACAGGCCAGTACTCCACCACCCCCCCTCACATAGCCCGCTTCTGGCTCCATGGAGTCTTCATGCCGGACCCGCCGCACCCCGACCCGATCACATCCACTTGCTCGGTGGCCCGTCGCTGGCTCCTCGACTGCGTCAACGACCTCACCGATCTCCCCAACCGCATCAAAAATATAATCGGAAAGGAACTCGTCCACCACACGCGCTGGTCAGCGAACCCCTCTCGCACACACCACCCAACAGCCCCGGAATGCGACGATCACACCCCCCTACCGGTCGAACTCCATTCGGGCTTCCAGGAGGTCTGCCTGGCTATCCCCACCTCCTGTATAACGGTAGGACTCCTGTACCAGTTAACTTCACACCAGCGTGAATTTAATTCGGCCGGTCCAGTGCCTCCCTCTCTCACCTCCTCCCCTTCACTATTGCGACAACTGAGTCAGCAGAAAATTCGCTTCCTCCGCGACGCCTCAGCTCCTGCAGTCTCAGGTCGTCGTGTGAAAATCCGATCCCCCCTGTTCTCCGGTATCACCGGCCAAGAGGTGATCGCCCTCCTACAGGACCTCCTCACTTCCGACCTCACAGCGGCTCTCACCTCAACCGGATCAGCCCCCTCGACTCACCCACAATGCAGACTAGAGGACCTCCCCGAACAAGCGCAGTTCATCCTTCAATTCGCGGACGCCATCCAACCGCTGGACACCCCAACCCCGATCGAGGCCGACCCCTCCTCATTCTGGGTGAATATCCTCCACCTGCCCAAGAATCCCATTCATTCACAATCCGGTCCTGTATCCCATCCCATTTTTTCATTCACACCCCCTGGAACCGTACCCCCTGACAATCACCTTCACACCATCACCATCACACCCCCCCCCGTCTCTGGCCTTGTTCCCGGCGTCTCATGGGCTGACACATGCCTCACCACAGTCCTGATACAGTCCCGCCACTCTCTCTCCCTCCCAAGCATACATCCCGACGGCACCATTCCCCCATCACACTGGCTACACACCCTCATGTCCCAAACAGCCACCGAATACCTCACACACAACACACCCACAACCACCCCCCCCCCCCAACACCCCCCCAGCCTCTATCACTACACAACCCTGAAAAAGTTCCCGGATGGCTCATACTTTCGCTCACACCCCTCCAACTCCCCCACCATCACCACCAGCATACAAATCTCCCTCAGCCCCGAAATGTACTGCATCCTCATCTCAACCAACGGCACTATCACGGTCCCACTGACCCACACATACACCCATCGAGGCGCTCGCACTCAATCCTCCTGCTCCCTCATCATCACTCCACACCACTACTCCACGTTCGGTAAAGCCCGTCTCACAGACCCCATTTTCACCACCCCCCCCTCCCCACCCCCTCTCACCATCACTAAACGACACACACTTCACCGCAACCCCCCCGCCCTTCTCCTCCAATGGTCCCGCCACCTCACAGACAACCACGTTCCCAGCCAATGGGACCTGGACCCATCTGACTTCCAAATGCAGGATGACACTGACCTACCCCTCGACCTCTCCTCCCTCCCAGACATACAACTCACCACCACCCCGGCCCCCCCATCCCATACCACATGGTCCCTCCACCAACCTACCGCCTCACAACCCGCCTCCACCTCCTCCTACCACGGCCACCCACCCCCCTACCCTCCAGCCCCCACCACGATTCCTCCGACCACTCTCCACCCTCTCCCCACTATCACAGAAGACTCCTCTGGCCCCATGGACTCCTCCACCTCACCACCCCCAGCCCCCCCCCTCACTCAACCACCCACCCACCTCCCCGACCCCCCCAACCCTACTTATACCTTCGCCCCCCCTCCTACCTGCCCCATACAACCCACCCCTTCCTCCCCTGCACCGCTCTCATCTGCCGCCTCCCCTCCCCGCCCTCGCCCCCCCACGGACCCCTCACTCCGACCCGCACCCCCAACAGGAGTTACCAAGCCCTCTCGTCCCCCCCGCAAGCAACCCTCCCAGTCTCCCCCACCCCGCGCCCCCCCGCACCCCTCCCTCACTCACCAACAGGCCCTCCCTTCCCCCCCACTCCTTCCCGACCACAACCCCCCCTCCGCCACTGCTATTCCCCTCCGCCCTGTTGACCCAGCCCACCTCCCCCTTCCAACCGGCTCTCCTGATGAAGAAGAACTCGACCTCGACGGCTACTCGGACCTACCGGAGGACGACTCGGAGCCCTCAGGCACTCAACCGGCCAACACCGCCTCCCCCAAGGCCAACCCCCACCACAGGTCACCCCCGGCCAATCAGGCCGACTATCATCATTAGGTCCCCCCAGGACGAACCCGAGGTTAGACCCCGCACCCCCCTCCACACTCCCCAACCCGGCATCCGCAGACATACTGTAAACACAGCAGATAGCTTCACTCTCCCTGCCCACTTTACCCCCCGCACCCGCTGCACAACGATGCACAACTTTCTATTCGATTTAAACCTTGAATACGGCATCCCCACCCCCATCGGCTACCTTGATACCTCTGCCGCCCTCTCCTTCCAATGGGGTCAATACCAGGACCTCTCCAACCTTTCCTGCCTCGCTTCCGCAATAACCAAACTCCATTCGACTCCCGCC
>JAPMLY010002521.1:0-47500 GCA_026401115.1 Tetraselmis chui
AAAAGGGGGGGGGGGGGGCAAGCGGGCAAGAGTGACAAGGCGGTCACGTGATCCAAGGCACGGCAAAAGGGAAGTACTACGTTGTGCAGAAGCCTAACAGATAAAACACAAAAGAGCACAAAAAACTCTCACGCGACGTTGAAAACTTAACACGTGGAGGCCACGCGAGGAAGCACGGGGACGCTTGCGGCGCCGGTGATGATTTCCCATCGTCCGCCGTTGTTGCGTTCAAGTAAGGAGAGGGGGATTTGGAGTGCACTGATGTGTCGGTCCTATTGTAGGCCGGACATCGAAGGGCAATCACATGCCATATGGATGACCGTTGCTGGTGAATTGTCCGCGCATGGGGCAGCGGAGGGAGGGGTTGCAAGTATAAAGGCATGTGTTGCATATCCCCCACTTTAATTCTTGCTTGAGTGTGAATTGGATATTGGTGAATGAGGTGTGGTTTTTGTGAAATGAGAAGTCCGCCCAATCGACGACATCGCGGGTGAGGAGGGCTCCGTGTTTATTGGTTCGAGCAAGTGGTGTAGGTGTGTGATTGATGTAGCATTTTTGGGCCTCGGCTTTGAGGTTAGTGTATCGGTATGGTATGAGGTTTCCATATGTATGAGAAATGAGTGTGTATGGCGAGGTCCATGCGCCGATTTACACTTCGTAACCGTAGTGTAAGTTGTATCGGGTGGTTGACCGTTTCCGACATTAGATAGTCAATCCAATATATTATAACACCCGCTTGGAGTCAAAATCAAAATGTACGTTCCCATATGTTTCGGATTTTGGAGGCATGGGTGGACTTGGGTGGATTGGCGGATGGTCGCGGCCCATGTCGCTCGGGGAGGCCGGCTTATGCGGAGCCCATGCCCACGTCAGAAACATGGCGGTGGGCTTCGCTAAACGTTTTCTTACAACGCAAGACGGTCGCGTGGGCGGGGATACTACCCACGACATTCCGACGGAGCCGAGCATATACATACGTATAATGATATTATGTAGTGGTATCAAAAACTATGGCGACATCGGTGTCTGTTGGCCTACCGCCCCGGACAGGAAGGGCGGCGACAACGCCGTAGAGCCGATGTAATCGTTAGAGCTCACTTAGGCGTGGGCACGCTTGGATGCCACGGCCGGTCATCATGCTATCGCCGAGTCCCAACCCCTCATATAAACGGCCTTGGAGATGTTGCCCACGAAATGTTCGAAATTGATTCTCCCCATTCACGTCGCCAAAGCCCTATCGGGAAGCGAGCATGCGGCGCAATCCCTCGATGGCCTTCCCCCGCTCGTGCATTGTTCCGCTTTCTCCAATGCCGTTGATCTAATTATATGTGCCATCCGACATCATCCAGCGCATGGACTTGCTATGCTTCGCTGTCATAACTCCCTCCTCTTCTATACATGCCCGCCCGAAATTGGTTTTTTTTATTTGAAATTGAAATCGTTCATCGCGAACCGGCAAAATGGACCGGCAGCCATCTATCGGCCCTCCATACACAACCATACATACATGACTTACGATCAAGATAAGACCGGGTCTCTCCTACCAATAACATTTATCGACACACCTTCTGCAATGTGTGTCCACGTTCCTCGGGAGTTAAAAAAACTGTAAGCAATCGCAGCAATTGCCACAGCCCCCTCGCCTAAGCAGTAACAACGTAAAACTTTATAATCAAAAAAATTGATCTAATGATAAATCCACTTGTCATCAAGAAATGCAAAACTAAACAGCTGGTCGACCTTCACGATGCACGGCCCGCTCCCACCGAACCGGGGTGCCGACCGGCCTAGGCCGATCGGCGTTCGGGAAGGGCGACGGGCTAGCCTAATCTAGCTCCCGCGTGACTTCGGTCTTGCCGAAGATAGGAGGGGAAAGGCTGGCAAAAAACCCTCCTCACGTGGTCGCTCGTCGATCCCGCCGCCGTATCCCGTAAGCCCCGCCCCAAGGTCGTTGCCGCGCTTACCGACGCGACGGTCCTCCTTGTCGAGGCCGCGCGTCACCTCGAGGGCAGGTGGGGGGGGGGGGGGGGGGGGGGGGGGGGGGGGGCGAGACACACGGACAGAGGAAAAAATTGGCGCTCTTGCCTCCGCGCCTAGATTTTTCCCGCTCATTTCCCCGATTTTTCCTCTATATGGTACTCGGGTACTTGTCTGGTTGTCCGACATGCTCCCGTACCCTCGCCCCTATGATCGCGCGTCCACCGAGCAACCTCTTTTGAGCGTGGGCCTTCGCGCTCACCAGGGCCCACACTCTCTTTCTGTAGGTCCGTCGGGGTAGTGGGTGTCGAAAGAGGTGGGGGGGGGGGGGGGGGAGCACGTCATCGAAGTCGGATCCTTCGGGCCGCGGGTGTACGGGAACTTGACAAAACCCTCCGTGCGGGGTTTTCCGGCGGCGCCGACCTGGAGGGTCGTTGTCGCCAAATCATGTCGCTCCCCCCGTCGCGACCATCCTCCTTTCCGCCCAAGCTTACGTCTCCCCCCGGGAGAATGACGATGGAGGACGCGAAACTCCACAGCAAAGACATCTACGTCATGTACGCGGACTTCAAAGGTGCCTTCAACGCCGCGGACCACCGAATCATGTTCAAACACATGCGTCAACTCGGTATGCCTCCCACCTTTGTCGACACATGCGAACAACTATACGGGGTCTCAACCACAGCATATATCACTCCTCACGGCCCCACCCCTTCCATCGACATCAATCGAGGAACCCTCCAGGGCGACACCCTCTCCCCCTTCCTATTCACCCTCTTCCTTGAACCTTTCCTTCGCTGGCTCACGGTGGGAAGCCGGGGCTACCGCCCAGGCCCCCCCACCACTAACGTTGACCCCACAGAACCCACAGCCACATACCCAGGACACGGCTTCGCCGACGACCTCAGCCTCGCCACGGGCTCGACCCCCAACATGACCATCCAGCTCAGAAAACTCTCCCTCTTCAGCGCCTACACCGGCATGACAGTCAACATCCGCAAATGCTGCATCACCGGCGCCCTCTGGCGTACAGGCAACGCCCTCACCCGCGCCAACACTACCCTCCTCGCATCCCGCCTGCAAACACAGTTCATCTCCCTAAACTCCACCCCGGCCCCCATCCCCTCCATTGGCCCCAAGGACACATACCGCGTCCTAGGGGTAGAACTAAACACCTCCCTCAACTTCACCAGACATTGGCATGAACTCAAACGTACCACTGCATCCCTCATCACCGCCCTTTCCACCTCCCCACTAACTCAATCCCGCAGAATCAGGGTCATCCGTGGCCTCCTCATCGGAAAACATTTTACCCTCCAGCTCGGCCTCTTCACCGACTCCCAACTCGACACTCTCGAAGGACAAATCTGCCGCGCACTCCGCTCCGCCGTCTCCTCGGTACGTAACCTTCCCCGCACCGCCCTTCACCGCCCCACATCAGACCTAGGATACGGCCTCCCCTCCCTCAAAGCCCACGCCGCACAACTCACGGTATGCCACTTACATAAAATCATGAATAACTCAGGCTATAGAGGCCACATGGCCCGCGCACACATACGCACCCTATCCACAACGTATTCCCACTGGCCCTCAGAATCCATCATGTCATCCTGTTACACTCCACCCACACTAAAGTGCTTAGTCCGAGCTCAACGCGATGCGGGCACCCTATTCCACAACATTCCCCCACTCTCCCTCACCAACCCTATCGCCTCCACAATCCGTGCCCACTTCACCACTCAAGACAACGCCCTCCTCACCTCACTCCGGGACAAAGCCACACACATCACCGACCCTCACACATACAAACAAGCCTACTGCGATTTCTCCCCCCGCAAAACACACGCCTCCCTCCTACCCCGCCTCACCCCCCTCTGGAAAAGCAACATTACCACATGGCCACAAGTCCTCCTCAGAGCCACCTCATCCTCCTTCATCCTCAAATCATGCAAATCCATCACCACACTCACGGGGTCCACCACCCCCCTCTCAGTTCCCATCCGCCTCCTCGCAGCAATCCTCACCGAACCCCTCGATACTATACACAACCGCCTCCCCATCACAAGCCTCAATACCAACCAAGCATCCCCCCCCACCACTATACATCCCTCGTGGATCCCCCTCCTCTCCCCTCACCTCCCCCGTTCACCCCCCACCCTCCAATCCGGCATCTGCACCTCCCACACCACTCACTCCACCCCCACCGCACCCACCACACACTTAGACACAGAATACCTCACCCCCTCCGACCACCACTACCCCCCCTGCGACGTAACACGCATCATCTCCAAACACAAAGACACAGAATACGGCCAAACGCAGTACATGGTCGAATGGGCCCCGGAACACCTCACGGAATGGGACATTCAGCTACAACTCGACGACGGCTTCCGCCTCATCTCCTCCACTCCCACATCGGTATGCCTCCCCTCCCCCTCCCCCACCACATGCTCCATCTGTCATGACCCCCTGCACACAGAACCCTCCTCCACCTGCTGCACATGCCCGCACTATGCCATACACTCCCAATGTCGCCCAGCTCAAGGACCCACCACATGGCAGTGCGAGTGGTGCGCTCGCGGCCAACGACACGACCTTACCCGCCTCCACGAAGTGCAGTGGGCCCCGTGCCTACAACTCCACGACACCATCAGTGAGACCCCCTCCGGCCCCACCGCCCTTACCGCATTTAACTCCGGCTATGTCCCCTCCACCACACCCATTTTGCCAAAACCCGGACCCCCTCCGTGGTCACACCCACTTATCACATTCAACCATGACCCCATCAACCCCGACCTCGACATGCTCCCTACCGGTAAATTCGCTATCCACGCACACCCATCACTCCACGACACCACCATACTCTGCACTCCCGACGGCCGCGCAGTTACTACCCTTAACGGCCCCCGCGTCCGCCACCTCTACCAACTCTTTCGCCCCGACCTCTCGCAGCATACGTTCGAAGAGGAGGTCTATCACCTCCTCACCCGTCTAGGTTCCCGCTCAGAAATCCACTCACCCACGCCCGCCACCACCACCCGAAATAGATGGGCCACCAGAGAAGACCTCCTCACAGCCCTCCGTCACACATTCCGCATCCAGACAGAACTCTACTCCGACCCCCTCAATAAATCCCTTCACTCCCACACATACCACTCCCTCTATCCCGAAGATATAGTCTTCTCATCCAGCGGTAGCAATGCCCCGCACACCTGGCAAGGCACCAACATAGCCAACCCCGAATACGACCACGAATGCATGAGACGAGCCATGGAACACGCAATCACCAGCGCACACCTCACAGCCCCTCACACACCCAGCGCAACCATCCTCATCCTCCCCCGATGGGAACACACACCCTATCGCCACTCCAAATACATCAACTCCCCATACACCCACCACCTTTACACCCTCCCCAATGACGCAAACACATTCCTACCCCCCGACCAACACACTGGCAACCCCACCCCCACCCCATTCGGCACACGATGGATGGTCGACATATACCTCGTCGCCAACCCCCTCGCACTCTCCACCCTCCCATCACCCACAGCCATGACCGCACTTCACAACACTCTCGAATCTATCTACGACACTCACCTCCCCAACCCCATCATCACCCCCCCTCCTCCACACCTCTTTGACACCTACTCACCCCACTCAGCAGGTATATACCACCGCCCCCCAAACCCAACTCACCCCCTCACATACCCCCTCCCGGACCGCGTACATCTAACGTACCCCCCCACCAGAGGCACCCCTGCTTGGAACTGGCAGGACTTTGTATACACAGACGGCTCGAAAAAAGGCAGCTCGACCCCCCTCGGAGCAGCAGCTACCCACCCCGCCTCGGACACCAAAGTCAAAATCCTGGTGACCTCTACCCCTCCCTCCCATACAATAAATCGTGCTGAATTAGCTGGCATAGATGTAGGCCTCCAATTTGGCCGCACCCACCTCCTCACAGACAGTGCGTGCTCCCTCCGCCTCATACAAGGCTACTTAAACTGCCCTTCCGCTTACCGCCACAACATTCATCGCGACACCCTCTCATCTATCACACACACCCTTAAAACCCGCTGCGAAGCAGGCATCCGTACACACCTCGGCAAAATCAAAGCCCACAACCATTCCCTAGGCAACGACCTCGCAGACACCCTCGCAAACCAAGTCGCGGATGGTCACCCACCCGACACTTTATACACCACAGGTTCTGAAGTCACAATAGGCCACTGGACATGGCCATACACCCTCCTCCCACAAACCCTAGGGGACCCCATACCCTACAGATACACCAACCTCAAATCCGACGCACACACCTACAGCACAAAACACACACACACTCCTCTCTCGCAAACAACCAAACACGGAGCCCTCCTCGCCCGCGCCGCGAAGGACGGCGCCGATTTTTCTTACCACAAAAAACACTCAACCCTCACAAATATCCAGTTCACACACAAACAAGAATTCATGTGGGGCGTCCACAACACCCGCCTACTTACTCACAACCCCACCCTGCGCTGCCCCCTATGTGGTCAATTCACCAGCAACGGCCACATGGCCGGTAACTGCCCCTCTATGTCTGGTCTAAGACAGGACCGACACAACAGCGCTCTGCAACTCCTACTCTCCCTACTGGAACGCCACAACGGAGGACGCTGGGAAACCATCACCGCAGACTTCGGTAACAAACCCATAAAATCGTTTGCTTCCCCCACCCCTGCCCACACTCCACTTGACTGCCACCCACCTCACCCCACCCACATGCCCACCCGACTTGTTGCTGCTGACGAAGGTCTCTCGCCTGACTCCCTAACCTCATGCCCCGCCGTCCTCCCCCCTGAGATTCTCCCCCCCCTGCTTCGTCCCCCTGCACACAAACCTGACTTCATCCGCATCCTCGAACCCCGATTCGTTGGTCACTCCAACGGTCGCCGTCGCTACGCGTCCATAAAAAAGATTCAGATAGGGGAATGGAAGTACTGCACAGACAACAACCTCTCCCACACAGCCGACCTCATACGTGACAAATACACACCCCTTGCGAACGCCATCAGAAACCACTGGCCAGGCACAGTGGTCGACATCCTCCCCATAGTCATGAGCCGCACAGGTACACCGCACTCCTCCACCATCACGAGTCTCACCTCCCTTCTCACCGCCCGCACCGACCCTCCTGATAAACTCGTCTCCAAAGCACATCTCGACACATCTCGCATTCTTGCACAACTCCATACGCATACTGTCCAATGGCTGCATCACCTCCTACGCATATACCGCATCAAGTCCCGCACGACCTCCCGCCGCGCATCCGCACATTGCCCCCTCGCACGACCCTGAATGCACACAACCTTCGCCTCTACTTGCACCCTCCCCGGGGGGGAGTAAAACCCCCGAACACCCTTGGAGAGGTTGGATTAGGTGGTTAACGGTCTAGCCCTGACTTGTAAGTTCCCTGTATGGCATAGTTGGGAGGGCCCAGAGACAGCAGCCGACGCATCCGGCTTTTGGTGAAAAACCGGCGCATACGGTACATGTTGTAAACAATTTCAATTTCAATTTCAATAATTTTGTGGAAGATAACGTACGCAAACGTAGTTACAGTCACAGTCCCGCAAACGGAACAGTTAAGGCGACAACCAGCCTACAGGCGTGGTGTCGGGACAACAGAAGTGTGAGAGCTGTAGCCTAGCGACAGCTCTGTACCGAGTCAAACAGTTTATCGGTATGTCCGATCTAGACATGTACTAATCATATCTAGAGTAGCTTACAGTAGCTATCTGCAACTAATACGTATGCGGTATTACTTACAACACTCCCCCTGAAGGTAGCTACGGGATGAAGCGTTGCATTGGGTCTTGTCCTCCAAGGATCGCACTTCGGTGTCGTGCTAGTGCAGGTCCTGGGAGGGGTTTGGTGAGCATGTCAGCCACCATCTGGTCAGTGGGGAGGTACCTCAACTTGATGGTCCCTTGCTCCACGTGGTCTTTGAGAAAGTGCCACTTCAGGCCGATGTGTTTAGTCTTCTCGCTGACCAAGGCATTCTGGGAGTATGCAATGGCGCTTTGGTTGTCCTCCCAGATGGTGGTGGTTTCGGTGATAGGGGAGTCGAAGATTTCCCCCAAGAGTTGTCGGAGGTGGAGTCCCTCCTTGGTGGCGTCAGCCGCAGAGTAGTACTCGGCTTCACACGTGGATTGAGCCACACAAGTCTGTTGTTTGGACTTGTAACTGATTGGCCCGCGTCCGAGGGTGAAGAGATAGCCCGAGCGAGACTTGCGGGTGCTGCTGTCGTTGGCCCAATCAGCGTCGGCAAAGCCTGTGAGTTGGAGACTGTGGTCCATGCCCCCCCCCAACGTCAGGCGCATGTTGATGGTGCCATGGAGGTAGCGGAGGACCTTTTTCAGAGCCTGCAAGTGTGCCTCGGTGGGCGAGGCTTGGGCAGAGCCGAGGATGCTCAATGCCGTGGAGACATCGGGGCGGGTACAAACGGCGGCGTACTGAAGGCTGCCCAGGAGGCTTGGGTAGACGTCCTTGGCCACTCCTGTGAGAGAAGGCGAGTTCAAGTGTGTAAGGCCGGCGAGGAAGCCTGGGTCCATCGGAAGGGACGACGGCTTAGAGTCAGACATGCCGTACTTGGCGAGGATGTCGCGCAGGTACTTGGACTGGTCCAGCGAGATTGTGCGCGTGGAGCGATCGCGGGTAATGTGCATGCCGAGGAGTTGGGAGAGGTCGCCTAGGTCCTTGATTTTGAACCGTGTGCCGAGTTGGGCTTTGAACGATGCGAGCCAGGTGGCATCATTGCAGGCCGCGGGAATGTCATCGACGTACAGGGCGATCATGGCGAAGACGTGGCCGGCGCGGTAGATGTAGATGCACGGGTCAGAAACGCATTGTTGCCATCCATGGTCGACGAGCCACGCACGAAGTAGCATGTTGAACTCGCGGGGGGACTGCTTAAGGCCGTAGAGGCAACGCTTGAGGTGACAAACCTTGGACGTTCCATCGGTGAAGCCGAGGGGCTGGCGGATGTACACATCCTCCCGGATGGGGGCGTAGAGAAACGCTGTGTCGATGTCCAGTTGGCAGAGTTCAAGGTCGCGGGCGGCTGCAATGGTTAGGAAGAGACGCAGGCTGGCCATGCGGATGACCGGGGAGAAGGTCTCCGTGTAGTCCAGTCCAGCGCGTTGACTGCACCCCTTGGCGACGAACCGCGCTTTGAAGCGGGAGACGTCGCCGGCTGTATCCGACTTGACTTTAAAGATCCACATGCTGTTAACGACCATGCGGCCGGGGGGGAGGTCCACAAGGTCCCACGTGCCGTTGCTGATGAGGGAGGAATACTCCTGTTGCATAGCGGCTTGCCATTGGGTGGCTTGGGCGCTGTCCAGTGCAGCTCGGTAGGATTTTGGTTCCACACACTCTCGGGCGGAGAGGAGGGCGATGGCAGTAGGGGACGTGCCGGCAGGTGTGTGTGGGGGACCAGTGACAAGGTCGGGGACGTGAGGGTGCTCAAAGATGTCCTCTTGAGCTTTTCCTTGTTCAGGATCACAACACGCCGTTACGAGTGTGGGTGGGTAGTCGGACAGGTGGGCAACCATATCGCCGTAGCGAATGGGGTGGGAGCGGAGCCGAGCATGGCGAGGTGTTGGCGGGGGGGGTAGGGGTGTGGGTGATGTGAGGTCAATTGGGTGGGATAGGGGTGAGTCTGCGGGTACGTCGTCCGAAGAGTCGGTGATGGCCGAGTCGACGGAGGGTTGTGTGTCGAAGCCTGGGGTGTCTTCCTGAAAGACAACATGTACGGAAGTGGTGATGCGACGCGTTTCCGGATTGTAGACACGATACCCGGGTGCGTCAGGGGGATAGCCCACCATGACGCCGCGAAATGCTTTTTCACTGAGTTTCCGACGTTGTTTGTCGGGGACCTTGGCGAAAACGGCGCAGCCGAAGACGCGGAACTTGGAGGCGTTGGGCACCGACGACGTAAGGAGTGTGAGGGGGACGCCCCCAGTAGGTCCGACCGAGCGACTGTACGTGCGGTTGCGAAGGTATACAACAGTGCTGACAGCACACGACCACATGGAGTTGGGAACGGCCATGTTGTGGAGCATCGCCGATGCATTGTCCCGGATGGTGCGCCAGGGACGTTCGGCCTTGCCGAGCATGTGGTGGGCGTATGGGGCAGAGAACTGTACCCCGACGCCGAGGTGTGCGCACATCTGGCGAGTGACAGCAGCTTCAAACACAGAGTCAGAGTCAAATTTGAGGACCGGTGCGAACGCGCCCGTCTGGGAGTGATGGCGGGCATGCAGGTGTTTGATGTCCAAGAGGATGATTTCCAATTCCGAACATGCGTCGTCTTTAGACTTAAGGAACCGCACCCACATGTAGTTGGTGTGGTGGTCGATGACGAGTAAGCAGTAGCGGAGGCCATGTGGGGAGGGGACATTGACCGGGCCCCAGAGGTCAGCGGACAGGTTGAGGAGGGGGTGGGATGGCTTCGCGCAAGCGGCTGTGTTGCGTGGTGCAGCTGTGGCTTTGTGAAGGAGACAAGAGTCGCACGAAACTTTGGTTACAGCGCTAGTTAACACAGGGCTAGTCGGGACACCGTGAGTGTGTTGGGCCTGAAGGCTTTGCATGTTGAGGTGGCCATATCGACGGTGCCATAGGACGGGATCACACTGGGCAGTAAGGGCAACCTGAGGGGAGGGGTCAAGTGCCGGCGGGGCGGATGGGCTGGAAGGGAGGGCCGGCTGGTGGGGAAGGAGGTAGAGACCGTTTCCGGACGGTTCTAGCATACCCATGCCTGTGGGTACCAAAAGCAAACCAGTGTCAGAGTTGGAGGGGAATATGAATTCACAACCGCTGTGAGTTTGCATCCAGCTGACACTAAGGAGTCTGCCGATACGCTGTGCTGAACGAGATGATAGGTCAGGGGTGTAGAGTGCATACACAGTGCGGTGAATTAGCTGGCCAGAGGCAAGTCTGACAGAAAGTCGCACTGAGCCACTGCCCTTAACGTCAACGCCGACACCGCCCACGCGAGAGGGAGTGGAGGGGGGCGTGAATTTCACGAAGTCATCTCGGAACGCAGTGAGGTTAATCGAGCAGGCGGAATCAACGACCCAAAACTGTGACAGATTACGACCCGGGGCGAGGGAAGAGGAGAATGCCACAGAGCTGAATGGGACACTCACCTCGTCGTCAGCGTCGTCATCAACGCAGTCTGCGAAGGTGGGTAGGCAATCGGTGTCATCGGCGGGGGCGTCGTCGGCAGGGACGTCGCTCAGCAGCGCAGCGTGAGCAGAGGGGGTGCCGTCGGCGGCGCCGTACTTCTGGACTGTCAGCCTACGCTTGGCAAGATTCCACTTAAGAATAGCGTCATCAGTGGCATTGCACGCGGACATGAGATGGTGGAGGCTGCCACAAACGCCACACTTGTTGGGTCGTTGGCCGCGAGGGTTACGGTGTGGTGGGCCTCGACCGCTGTGCGAGCCGCGGCCCGCAGCGACGAACGCGGAGATGGGAGGAGGTGATATGTCCGGAGCGGTTGCGTCCGGAGCAGGGTTGTCTTCCATGTTGTGCGCAAGGTGTAGAATGCTCGCCATAACTTCATCAGCCGACATGATGTAGTCCGTGTCGAAGGCGTTGATGACGCATTGCTTCGCCTGACCGTGTGGGCCGCTGCTAGAAATGCCGCGCAGCATGAGGAGACCGAGGTGGTGGGGGTGGATGGCAACGGAGCCATCAGCCAACTGGCATGTGTCGTTGTACTCGTCAAAGGTCTGGCGCATGTAGTGGACATAGTCACTGAGTGACTGACCGGGGCGCTGTCTGACCGTGAGATTGTCCAAGAGGGACAAGGAGCGAGCAAAAGACCGACAGTCAAGGCGTTCACAAAGGATGTCCCACGCGGCGGCGGCGCAGTCTGGGCGTGCTGGAGAAATGCATTTCATGGCTTGGTCAGCGCGCTTATTCGCGCTGGCTGCATGGAGGAGCAGCGTGTAGGCGTAGTGTTGCGCTTGTTCGTCGAGCCAGACGCCGGAGTCGCGGATGGCCAGCTGAGGAATGAGGTATGCGGCCTTGATGGAGAGGAAATTAAGGAAGGTCCTCTTCCATTGCTTGAAGTCCGTGGTCGGGCACATGACGGGGACCGACATCTTCATGGACCGGTTGAGGGCGTCCTTGTCGAAGCCGGGGGCTTCGTGTGCCGCCCGGTTGATGACCACCGGGTCGATAGTGGGGCGACGACGGCCCCGGGGGTTGGGGTCGCCATGTTGGAGTGGGGGAGAGTGTCGGCCATGAAAGGGAGGAGGTGGGCCACCGGGAAAGGGAGAGCGGCCGGCCATGGGACGCGGCGGGCCGTACGAGTGCGGGTGGTCACGGTAGGGGGGGATAAGATGAGAGGGCGCCTCCGTGATTTGGGGGCCGGGGTGGTGAAGGGCGTATCCGGCGTGGGGGAAGGGGGGAGGTGGTGGGAGGTGATCAACCCGGATGGCGTGACGCGAGGGGTCGTAGTGCGCCTCGGCACGCGCGGGCTCGCGGGGCGCATCGTGGCGGCGCTGTGCGACTGTGGGGTCGGTAACAGGGGCTGCAGCAGGAAAGAGTGTTTCTGCGTCCGGTGTTACGAAACCAGGCTGGGTATGGTCACTCAGGTGGAGGGTGTGACCGTCGTGGCTGTGCCGGACGGGTTCGAGTGGGGCATCGTGGCGGCGCTGAGCTACAGGGGGGTGCGGATTAGCACCCGCAGCAGCGACAGCACCCACGGCCGACTGCGAGTCGACACGAGCAGTTAAGCTCGCCACTTGCGCAACGAGCAGCGCGAGAGTATCGGGGGGGTGATCGAGGGTGCTCTGGTGAGAGCCTGACTCAGGGGAAGCAGCAGGTGAATCAGGCGGGTTTTTCTGCTCCATTTCGACAGAGGGAAAAAAAAAGAAAGAGCTGAAGGAAAAAACAGGCAGCGGTAAAAACCGCTAGCCGGACTTGTGCCTAACAGCGGTATGCTAAGAGACGGCCTGATGCCCGCCGACCCCTCGGCCTGTAGCCCCGGGGTGTCTCAGAGCACCTTTTCTGTATCCTCCACCCAGTGTGGGGCACAAGTCGAGGCCAAGGCCAGGACAGGTGGAGCGCTGCGCGAGGTGGCTGATGCGCGAGGCTAGTATAAAAATAGAAATAAAAGGTAAGCTACGGCTGGCGTGCGACCTGTGGATGCGTATTCACCCGACAGTGCACCCCCCCGTTCTCCAGCTTGGACCTGTGTGCACCCTGTCCACACACGACGAGTGCGTCGGTGTGGTTGGCTGGCTATCTCCGGCGGGTGGCTGGCTTAAGAGGGTGGTGGCGGGTTTTAAAAATCGCAGTTTATACTGGCGATACCGCCGACTACA
The DNA here is from genome assembly GCA_026401115.1 of Tetraselmis chui. NCBI lineage: Eukaryota > Viridiplantae > Chlorophyta > Chlorodendrophyceae > Chlorodendrales > Chlorodendraceae > Tetraselmis > Tetraselmis chui. Next base: position 13,362 of record JAPMLY010002521.1, read on the forward strand.
GGTTGAAAGTACTAGGTGTCTAAAGAAACTTGCCTTCTGCGGGAGAGCTGTCGATCGCAGCTCGCCGAACCAGGTTGTCGCGCGTGAGTGACGTGAGGCGGGGGCCCATAACCTATTGAACCATGCAAACACAGTTAGTGTGGAAGATAACGTACGTAAACGTAGTTACAGTCACAGTCCCGCAAACGGAACAGTTAAGGCGACAACCAGCCTACAGGCGTGGTGTCGGGACAACAGAAGTGTGAGAGCTGTAGCCTAGCGACAGCTCTGTACCGAGTCAAACAGTTTATCGGTATGTCCGATCTAGACATGTACTAATCATATCTAGAGTAGCTTACAGTAGCTATCTGCAACTAATACGTATGCGGTATTACTTACAACAGGAACGGATAGTTACACGGAGGTCGTGCCGGCCCCACAAGGGGGGCGGCTGTGGTGACTTGAGTAGTGAGAAGGAGAGAGATGGCGGCCGGCGAAGGCACCGGCAGGGCCGGCCGACCGCCACTAATAGAGAATAGAGTACCGCTAATAGCATAACACTAAGTAATAGGATGACAAATAGCTACCTTGTACATAAGCACTAGGCAACGGGATGCTAGTGCTAACACCCCCCTCAAGGTAGCCGAGGTCTTGACGTCGTCCTGGCTTGCGTCGAGGAAGGTGCCATCTTGGTCGAAGGTGTAGTGCTTGTAGCGTGTGTCTCGGGCCGGGTAGGTGTAGCGACATGCGCTCACAAGAACGTGCCGCTACCGGCGAATTGCCGATATGAAGCTATTCCAAATTTACTGCGTAATGTACTAGTCTGACATGTAGCGGGAAAAACCGTCCACGGGCGAATTAGACGACGCATGAGAGCGACCGGCGAGGAGGAAGCATAGCCAACATGGCTGTTAGGAGCGTATTGGCACGCGAAAGCATAGACGGGCGCTGCTCGTGTTGACTCTCCTTTTTCGATGTGGGAAAGGTAAGCTCCCCGCTTAGTTAGGTGAGCGTTGCGGCGTTTCCTCGGGAAAAAAAAATTGTACTAATCAAAGTACGGACGGGCCGAATTGTCGCGGGTCGGTTGTAAACAACTAGATCCGGTCGAGAGCATCGGTAGGCTGAAGGCTAACTGAGACTGAAATCTTGGTGGGGTGAGCGTGGCGTCGGGCACTTTACACACGCTCTTCTCCTTTTTACGTGGGAGATGGTATGGCAGTCGCGGATAACGAGCTCGAAGGCGAAGCGCGGTGTCGGTTGGACGGTGAATTACTAGCGTGGCGCCGGGCGCTTTACACACGCTCTTCTCCTTTTTGCGTGGGAGATAGTAGGACAGTCGCAAACAACCACCTCGAAGGCGAAGCGTGGTGTCGGTCGGACGATGAATTACTAGTGTGGCGCCGAGCGCTTTACACACGCTCTACTATTTTTTACGTGGGAGTAGGTAGGACTAGCGTGGCGCCAAGCGCTTTACACACGCTCTTCTCTTGTGTAACTTGGTGGAGGGCCCATAACCTGTCGAAATCGGGAACAAATAGTTACACGGAGGTCGTGCCGGCCCCACAAGGGGGCCGGTTGTGGCGACTAGAGAAGTGAGAAGGAGAGAGATGGCGGCCGGCGAAGGCACCGACATGGCCGGCCGACGGCCACTAATAGGGAATAGAGTACCGATAATAGCAAAACACTAAGTACTAGGATGACAAATAGCTACCTTGTACATGACCACTAGGTAACGGGATGCTAGTGCTAACAAGCCCTCTGAGCCCCCTACCATGCCAAGCATGGCACGGCTACGGGGTTTCCAGCGCCCACCACGGGGAGGTGAGGGGATGCCGACGGGCCTACGAGCGCACCCCCTCCGGGGCCGCCACCGGCGGGCGCCGCCCGCCCGAAGTCTAAGTGTTTTACATAACACCTTTGACTCCGCCTTTCGGAGTTTATGGCTTCTAATTCGCCTGCAACGGGCCACTTGAGCGAGCATTAATCCCAAACCCTAAATTCGCTTATTTAAAAAATTCCAATCCAATACGACGCCGTGTTCCACGTCAAGGTGTGCATTGCCACGCCTCGTGATTGCCGTCATCATGCATCCTCTCCACTGTTTGCTCACCCACCGTTTTTACTTCTTCCCATCCTTCGGTTGAAGGCGAAGCTATGCGGGGTGCCTTCGAGTGTGCGGGTGTTGTTTGATGTTGAGAGACGTTGGCAGATTAGAGAGAATGAGTTATAGTTTGTGATTTTTGGGGAATGAAGCCCCAATAAACAAATAGTTGACGAGAAGCTCCAAACTTGTCCCTCATTACATGCTCGGGGTGAGTGTCCGAAAATAAGGGGCGTTTATACTATGCCATATTATAGTTTTCTCCGACGTCTAGTGCGAACCAAAGGTTGATTACACGCCCCCTTAGCGGTTTTACTCAAAGGTGCGAACTAAAGTTACATTTCACGACCCCATCGCGATTGAAGGGGCACCGGCCAATGCCCGTAGAGAAATGAGACCCACATTGCAGCTACGGGAGATCTCGTCCTAGACAGCAACCATATACTAAGAGCGGGGCATGCTTGAAACAATTTCAATTGTAGATGCTCGGTTGAGTCCGCGGAGGCAAGTGCGTGGGTGTGGCTGGTTGTGGGTGGGGATGAATTTTCCTTAAAACAGTTTGACATGTACATGTCCGCACCAAATCTTAAATACAACAACACACCAGAAACTAACGACAAGTACCCCAAAACTACGTCCACCCCCCTTAAAACACTGCCTATGCCGTACCAAATGCACAGCCAAAGGCATATTCGCGTCTCTCAAGGTGCGATAAAAGATAGGGAGGGAGGCAAGCACGCTTCCCAGCTCCTCGTCCAAGCGAAACTGACCTAAGGTTTGGAAACCTTCCCTCTTCCTTTCCGTGTGTACTTCAGTGTGCGTCTTATTGTTGTCCTAAGATGTTGCTTTGTTGAGTATGCATACAGGAATACCCATTTGAGTGCTCTTTCCGAGGGGAGCCCAATCGCTCTACCTTCCCAAAAGCTTTGGCCCGAGCGCCAGCTTCACGCGCAGCGCCATCGCGCTAAACTCTTTTCGTACGACGCCTAGCTTGGACTCCGGCACCTGCGCCTGTAACGGCTCGTTAGAGCATTTTTCAAACAAATTGTTGCAGAAGCTGTGCCCGTCATCCTTGAAGGGCTGCGACCAATCCACCCGCCAGTTCCCATCCACGACGTACTTGTACCTGACAAAAAAAACAACATTATTTTCACAACCAACCACGGAGCCAGCACAAACACCTCACGCATCCTGTCAGCATCTTAGTTTCCTTTCATATTACCATTACTTCCCCCCAACACACACACACACACACACACACACACACACACACACACACAACACACGCGCGCGCGCACTATCAGAAGGTAGGCAATTAGGTTGATAAATGGCTGAATAAATGAATGACAAATCGTTCCAACGGTAGAACAGTCCATATGACGATACTGTCAATTGAATGGTCAATGGCTTGCTAAAACCCTGATAAAGAAAATCAGCTCACCGGTAGAGGCCAGGGGTCAAGTCGTCTGGGAGCCTGAGGACCCAGTCGCCCTCGTTTAGTCCGAGCAGCTCCGTTTCGTCGCTGGTCACGAGGTGCATGTCGACCGGCGTCTGCCACGACCCGACAATGTCTCCCGCGACTCTAGCGGAGTGGTGCGCGCCGTGGGGCCACACAAGGTATTGCGCACGGCGACGACTCAGCGCGCTCTCGTACAGATGCTCGTTCGCTTTTTCGATGAGCGAGCGCGGGACGTAGCAGCCGCAGAGCGCGCCGGCGCGATCGCAGGCCTCCTGGATGCTCATGTGCCCCCTCCAGTGCAGCCACGCGGCAATCAGCTGCGCCACCGGCTGCAACGTCGGGTTCCTGGACTGCAACAGGATCATATACGACGGGCCGTGCCGCTGCTCCGCCCTCGCAAGCAACCTCGCCAACGCGGCTGCTTTAAACTGGATGGAGCGTTTACACTGCCAAACAAAATATTCCAAAACCACATAAGACAACAATCATCGATAACCTCATCGCCAGTGAGTACGGTAGGGCGAATGTGAGGCAAAAAGGTGTGCTGACAAAAGACAAAAATAAAACAAATACTTGTCATTTGAGGGCGTTAGGTCATATAGCTTCCAATAAGGATGACTGACAACAGTGGACACAGTGAAGGCAGGATGAAGGGGAGAGAGGGTGGTGTACACACGCACATGCTTTGGATCTTTCTCTAGGGAGACACTGTGCAGCTGCCTTGGCAACTCCAGGGTGAGGACACTGGACAGCACCTGCTGACTCGCCAGCGCCTCCATCTCCTTAATCCCCATTGGCCCCGTCACCGCCATGATCTTTGGCAAAATGGGCAGTACCACACCCTGTGGGCAACGGACGGCATAGCCCGGTGACACCCGGCCGCTTTTTGGGAAATCCACTACGTTCCCAGCCCCCTTCACTGCCGGTGCAGCTGCAGCCGCCTCATGAGCGGGAGCGACGGCACTGGAGGCGGTGCCAGACTCTGCATTGCGAGCGCAATCACAAAAGCAAAATTGGGAGAGTGAGGTGAGGTGGTGAGTGGCACAGCATGGCATATGCTGAGGCCGTCGATAATCGCATTTCTGACTCGGCCATAAATGGATGCGCGCATACCTGTGCAGACTGCTGCGGTAGCAGCAACCTTCGTCCGGCCTTCATCAGAGCCGGAGCCCCGGCTGCCCCTCCCTTCCCCTTTCGCGCTGGAAGAGTTGTCTGGTGATGAGCTGCTGCTGTTCCCTGCATCATAGCGGAGCCCCTCCGCAGGCTGCACCGAGTTCTGAACCCCTGAACGTGCCTCCCCCACAATGATGGGCTTCATCAGCTGTGCCTCATCCAACTGCTTTCGCAGTTTGGCCAGCCTCTGTCGGCGACGCAGCCTGTAGCGTGGATAAGTGCATAAAGAAAATGACCCCTGCGCAAAACACCCCCGCACATCAGCCTCCATCCCACCCACGCTCCCCCCGCCCCCCAGCCACACATGCACCAAGCGACCTATGCAGGGCAGCCACAGCAGCAACATGAATAGAAGTAGCTCACCACTCTCCCCGCAGGACCGAAAAAGTCAGTTTGCCCCATTCGGCCCCCAAATGTGGAGTCCACCTCCTCCTCCTGGATCTCGAGTTCATATTCCCTGGCAAAGGCAAGCGCCTGCCGGTCTGCACATGACACGGGCGCGGCGGGTTTGCTTGCTTGCTCGTCAGCTTTCGTGTCTGCTGCCCGAGCCCCCGATTTTGAGTCACTACCCGATTTATTCGCCCCCGCGTAAGGGGCCGCCCCCTCTGTCTCCGAATTTGCAACGGCTCTCGCTTTGCTGCTGGAACTACGCGCAGGAGGGGATGGCTTCACAGAGCTGTCGCAAGGCGACACAGCGAGAGGCTCGCTTGGCTGGGCCACATGACAGGACACATTCCTGTGATGGCTGCGCGACCTCAGCACACGCTCCGAAGAAGGCACTGGTATCCGAATGGGAAGCTGGCACCGACAGAACACACAAGAATTTCCCAACAACTCAGCCCCTCGGCCCATTTTGCTCCGTATCACTCACCCCTCTCACCCCTCTCTCTCTCCCTCCCTCTCTCTCCCTCCCTCCCTCTCCCTCCCTCTCTCTCTCTCTCTCTCTCTCTCTCTCTCTCTCTCTCTCTCTCTCTCTCTCTCTCTCTCTCTCTCTCTCTCTCTCTCTCTCTCTCTCTCTCTCTCTCTCTCTCTCTCTCTCATATATTATATATGTGTCACTCAGTGCAACGTTAACCTAATTTAAGCCCCAAAATAAAGTAAAAAAGTAAGATATACGGTGAAGCACTGTCAACAGAAGTCAATGTTTCCAAGCTCACCGCTTTTGGTGCTGGGCTGAGACTGGCCCCGCTGCAGCGGATAGCACCGCAAGCACTGCTCGCATGCAGCTGGATGGGCTTCATTCTGTAGCCTGCGCCCTGAACTGTCCCTCTGTCCCACACCCAGAGGCTGCAGCCCCCCACCGCCAATCACGCTTTCTGTGATATGCCGCCTGTAAACAAAGCCTACAGCGTCAACAAATTTGTGGGCAATAAACAGCAGTCAGTTGCTGCCAATCGACTGAAATAAGCAAAGATTTCCAAGCTTCTAAAAAGTGGTTCGTAAGCGCGATTATAAATGAAACAATAAGAGAGAATTATGGTATCAGTGTGAAAACCTGCATAAATTGATTAAATTCAACCAACCTAACAATGCCGCGCTCCCTGCGAAACAGGGCACGACAAGAAATGGCTTGACACATAACGCAAGTATAACCCGCAGAACTGCGAGCCGAAACCTTAGTGACTCCAGGCGACATCAACAGTGCGAAGCGTCGTGTCCAGTTAGCTGAAAATGAAACTAGTGAAGTCACTGCGGAACGTCCGTGATGAGTGAGGTGTCGACGACTATCGACGGAATGCGAACTCGTGGACACTCGCCGCTGAGTGACGTACAGCGCCAGTAGTGTGGTAGCCAGGCACGCGAGTTAGCGCTTCCGTGGCCCGTATCAGCAGCAGCGTGGGTGCAGGTGCCCGAGTACTACGCGTGGGAACTGACGAACGCAGGATAAGCTTCGAAACCCGCCCGACACGAGTCGTCCGCACACAGCAGCATTACCGAACAAGGACAAGTGCCAGTACTTAAGTCAGACGTCTGGCTATCCTCGTCAGCTAATTGCGTCTCGCAGGCTCGCTCGACTGCAACGAACAACCTCGGGCGGCGTCTAGCCACCTCTGCATAACATGTCACCTCTACGAACGGCGAAGGTAAGCTGTAGGCAGGAGTTTTAAGACTTAATTATAGAAAAGAAGATAGGGAAGGAGGTGACGTTCCAAACCTTTCTGATTTCTTCTAGGCGGTGCTACCTGTACGTATCGTTATTAGCAGGACAACAAAAACTGTGCTCTGCCCAGACCAGCAGCACTCGGGAGACTGCTCCGAGAACACCGGCAGTTAATATTATAGCACCACAGAGTCACGGTAGGAATCCCGAAGTGTAAAAGCACCGTGAATTGTCTTGTTATGTTGGACTGCTTGCGTGGAGATTGGGACCCTGACAAGCCAGGTGTGTCCGCTCCGTGTGCAGGCGGCGGGCGAAGCGAAACAATAAATATGCGACGAGGTTGTGTCCTTTGGATATGACCAGCTACGATAGAGGTACCACGTACAGTCATACTAGATTATCCACGATGCTGACGGTGATTCAACATGTGACGTTGCTTTTTTACAAAACACCACGGGCATTTTCATACTCTAGATTCGAGACGGTAGGGTGATTGATAATCAAATATTCTTACAAAAAAGCAGCGGAGACCGCGAAGTAAAAAGAATAAAAGAGGGAAAAACCTAAGCCCGAGAAACAGGAAGGCATGCCACAGGATCAGCACTGCCCTCCTGCAAAGAGTCACGGAGATAGGAACCCAAAGTACCGCGAAGAGCAGCAAAAAGACGTCGCATGAACTCTCGGCGCACATCCCCCGAAAAACGCCGAAAAGGAACACAAGTAGTGCGACGAACGAAATTGTGCATACGGCCACAGCTGTCGGAACGCAAAGAACGAGAGTCGGCAACACCCATGCCAGGGAAGCGACGAAATGCCATCAATATAGCCAAGCGATCAACCAATTCATCTTCCATAGGCGCCAACCGGCCACTATCCTCAATAGCGAAGGGATAGCAGTCACGGACCGCATGAACCGAAGGTGTGCCAAGCAAAGCCGAAATGCGGAGGTCCGCGTCGAGTCTAACTTGATGAGCTCCCAATGCAAGACTACCCGGGAGTGGGAGAGGATCGCCACCACACGAATATCAATGGTGTTCGTGCGAGCACTTGTAACCGTCACATCAACAACAAGATGACGGTCTGGAGCCATGAAGTCTAGCCAAACCACATCCCCATGACGATCTCGAGAAGCTCCCGACCGAATATGGCGGACCTCAAACCGCAAGTCCCGCCCTTAGCAGCCCCCGCTTCAAGCATGAACAATTCAAGAACGTTGATAATCCGATAATGGAGCTCAATGGCGTACCAAGAGCACTAGCACCGGGGGATGTGGTTCATAAGCATAGCACATGTGGAGCGCTCACCCGACATAGAGGTGCCCGCCCCGATTGCGTCGATGAAAATCTAGACCCACGAGACTCTAAAGGAGCCTCATTGCACCGACTCGGTGCCACCAAGGGCACTTCCGAACATGAAAGGCGCGCTCCGTAGTGAGGCCAAGCACCCGGTGCTCTGCCATCGTGTAACAATCGGATGGCACATTGAAATTGCACTAATGTGAAGCGAAGAAAATAGCCAAAGCCCCGCGACCCGTACCCGAAATCACCCTCATATAGTCCGGTGGGTAAGGTCTGCAAAACGCCAATAGGTCAAGGTAGGCCCGGGCACGAAGAATCCGTAAAATGCCCCGTTGAATGTGGCCCCCGGCAGGGTGATTCAAATGAGTTCAATGGGAGCGCCATCATCCCATATAGCGACAATAATTAGCTCCGTGTGAGGGGTGCGTCTCACAACTAAGAAAACATAGACAAGGAAGCCCTAAAACTAAACCCTAAAGGCTTCTTACTTATTGCAACTCTCTTTCCCGGCGCACTTGTGATTATCTGTTCGGTATCTTCATCAAGTCGTTTGTCATATGGATGGTAGGTAGGTGTCTTTTGCCTAATCTATTTCTATAGGTTGTTTTTGTAGTTGTGCTACTATTTCGGTCGACAAAGCTCCTAACGAAGCTTGTAGTAATGTCCGGCAAGTTTTATCATGCTGAGGTCAATGTTGTACATATATGTTCTTAATGGCGTGTATATACGTGGTTGTATCTTCATGCCATCGCAATTGACGCTTTTATGCGTATGTTCCTTATCTATGTGCTCGTCTCCCATACCCGGGTAGTCTTGCATTGGGAGCTCATCAAGTTAGACTCGATGCGGACCTCCGCACTTCTGCTTTGCTTGGCACGCCTTCGGTTCAGTCGGTTCATGACTACTATCCCTTCGCTCTTGAGGGTAGGGGCCGATTGGCGCCTATGGCGGCTCAGTTGATGGATCGCTTGACTATATTGGTGCAAGTTCGTCGCTTCCCTAGCATGGGTGTTGCAGACTCTCGTTCAATGCGTTTTGACACTTATGTCCGTATGCAACATTTTGTTCGCCGATCTACGTCGTTTCCCTTTCGACGTTTTTGGGGAATCCATGCAACGTCTTTATGCTTCTCTTCATGGGACTTTGGGTTCCAATCTTCGCGACGCTATGCAAGAGGGCAATACTGATGTTGTGGCTCCTATTCCTCGGGCTTAGGCCTATGGGGTTTTTCCCTCATTGCCCATTTTTGCTTTGTGGTTTCCATTGCCTTTTGTAAAAGTAACATAAGGTTTATGCGTATGTTTAATTTTGTGGGCATTGTATTGTGGGCGCCCTTCACCGTATCCACGTCTATGGGCTTTCAACCGACGTTTGGAAGCACTTGTAGCACCATGTATACAATTGAAAAATATTCAACTTCATCGATACGTTGCATAGAATCATCGGGTTGTGTTTGTGCAATATGTGGTAGCTTGCTAGATGACTGACTACTTAAAAAAAAATACAAATAACGCAAAAAGTATGCGCGAGAGCGTAACTGTTTTGCATATTAGCGTATAGAAATTAAAGAAATAGAAAAATAGAACTAACTTGTCTCCCTCACTCGCGATGGCTTTAGTAGCCTTACCTAGCTCCTCTTCGACTTTGAAGCGTCACGCGAAACGTTCCACATTTGTTTCGGAGTTGGGCTGCGGTCCGAGAAATGTCCGAGAGGGGGGGGGGGGCGTGATAATGTCGTAGTTCGGTTCATATATGCGGGATGTGGCCGCACATCTCAATAATGCTTTTCCGACTCGGTAAGGCATTAATAGATATGGGGTTCGATACGCAGTGAGTCCGATCTCGGTATGTAGGCGTGTCACGACCCAAGATGAGCCTCACCCTCCACAACATATTGTTGTAACGCTGCCGTATGTTGTACTTCATTTAAGTGGTGCTAAAGATGTGGAATTTGGTCCTCATTAAAATGGGTGTAGAACAACAAATATTGTCCTCAATGTCTAGAAATATTGTCAATCTTAACACCAGTGATGGAAGCAACGGCGTACTCGTCGTCATCATCGAGCGTCGTGACATGAACATAAGGATAATAGTAGTAGCAATAGGACACGGACGAAGATTTTTGATGTGAAACATTGGGTGTAAGCGTACAAAAGATGGTAACTCAAATTATCAATTATTCGCTCCAATCTTCTCTAGTACAATAGACTGTCACAATTGTATGTCTCTCACGTTATGATTGAGTTGGCCATGTAAAAACATAGCTTTTGTAACAAATGAAACCTTGTTTGGTGGTTGGAAATGTGGTGTTGTCGACAATTGATAACGAACTTGCATTTCAGCTTTGTGTATACGTAACAGATACGTAACCAATTCACGCAAATCACATAGATGTCGTAAACGCTCCCGAGATATCGACGAAAAAGGGATAGACGGCCCCATTGGTAACAACAAGTCCGGTGGTTCTTCAAAAGCAATGTGGCAGTTTGCCTCTGAAAGCTAAATATTGAGACAAATATGTTCTTGCTTGTTGTCGCTGTCATATCAAGTGGAAGTGCAATTGGAGTAAGGTGGAAGTTATCTAACTATATTTAGTGTGTTTACGGTATAATGTAATTGAATAGAGAAATAATATATTATGACCTTCACTTCCCTCCACTGCACTACGCTTAAATAGGTTTAGCCTAGCTAGCGTGCGCCTGCTCTCGCATGGTCCTCGTGCCATGCGTTAGGTCCATCGCAACGGTTTGAACAAACTAATGACGCGGCTCGTCTGTCTCGGGAAATCATACCAACGCGTCGTGTAGCAAGTTAGATTTATCGTACGTACTGTGCGTACCATGCGGTATTGTGCGATCACTACTGCAATGTACCCTTGGAGCTAAATTGCAATAGCGACGGAACCGCAGTACGTCCTTCCGATGGAAAAGCACGAATCGAATTAGTAACGAGTACCTATACAATGTCATGTAATGTACTGCTACATGACAATGCTCGTCACACTCGTACCTTCCCACTCTTGACAAATTAATGAGGTCAACCGAGAGGCTAACCTCCGTGGTAATCTTGGTTCCTTTATTGAAGCAGTTACCATGCCTAAGGAATGGGCACTGAGTAAGCGTGCATGAAGTCGATGTACGTCTAAGTATGGGCAAACGTGTGCCATTGGGACGTCTCCCAAAAAAAATGTAACGCGTGTGTACGGTGTACTTCGTTCAATCGGGCCAGACAAGTGGAATGTCGTCATCACCAAAGTGCGTCATGAGAAGCAAATATTTCCCTCGTCGACGATGTAGCGACTTGATGCACACAACAAAGATGTGAAAGACGTCGAACTCCTCATCGTTATCTTATGGCGCCGTAACCGGGACAATAGGACGAAGCGAAGTTGTAGAGCATGTCTCAGAATGTTGACATTAAGCACCGGATGTAAGCAAACTGTCGTGACATCAACATTCAAACTATGCAAATGTGCGTTCTCATTAGGTGAAGTCATCGGGACGTCATGGTTTTTTGGAAGCTGGGACTGAACTCGAGGATGTAAACCATGTGACGACACGTCACCATCCCAAAGCAATGGGAGACTAGGTTGTGACTTGAAATTCGCCCGCCGCCCCAAAGGGTCAGCCTTGTTCTTGGTTCCCTTCCGGTAGGCCAAAGTCATCGCGGTTGTAAGTCACGTACGAAACGTGCATATCACTTGCTTAGCCTCTCTTTGGGTTGTATGAGGAGATGTCGTAGTGTGTCGTGGTCCGAGACCACCACGAACTTGGAACAACTTTCAAGGTAATACTTCCAATGTTCCACAACTTCGGAGACATCTATTGAAATTGAAATTGTTTACAACATGTACCGGTACAACCCGGCTGTTGTCTTTGGGCCCTCCCAAATATGCCATATAAGAAACCTGCGAGTCGGGGCTAGACCGTGAGTCGCCAAAATCCAACCTCTCCAAAGGTTGTTGGGGGTTTTTACTCCCCCCCCGGGGGAGTGTGTCGTAAGTGAGGATGGCAGTTGTCCGTCAGGGGCGTGTGTGGGTGTGGTAGGTGGAGGTGCGGCGTTTGGTCATACGGGATTTGATGCGATAAATGAGAAGTAGATGGTGCAACAATTGGACACTGTGCATATGGAGTTGTGTTAGGATGCATGTGGTGTCGATTCGTGTTTTCGAGACAAGTTTGTCGCGTGCCCGGAAATACAAAGAAGGAGCACGTGCTAGGGACCTATTGGGCTTGAGGGGCGGTTGGCTTGCAGTGTAACCAAGCACCCTAGCGCGCACATATCTTTGGACTATGAAGCTTGCGCATCGCCGGGCGTGAAAAATGCCGGGGAGCTTTCAAAGTACCACAGGCCTTTACCTAGCCTACGGGAAAAATGAAATGAAATGAAATTGTTTGCAACAATACCATCATTAACCGGCTGATGTCTCTGGGCCCCCCGTGCTAAGCCAATGTGGACTCATAAGCGTGGGCTAGACCGTGAACCACTAATCCCAACCTCTCCATGGGCAATGACGATACCGTCTAAAACATACACGTAACTAGGTATTTATTATTTTTTGAGCTATACGTTTTTTTTCTGGATACAGTATGAAATATAGAATGTCGCTATTCTTACGATACGCGGCATGCTCCAGCCGCCGCGGGGTCGCTGATTAGCAAGGCTGGTCAGCATGAGCTGGTCGAGACGAGACTGCCTGACCTCGGCTCCTGTGCGACTCCGGTCGTGCCGGAGCTAGGGGGAAAGGCATGCGAAAAAACCCCCTCGCTAAGGTCGTCGTCGGCCCCGTCTCGATCCGTGCTCAACCCCGCCCGAGGTATTAGCTGCTCCTCCCGACGCAGCTCGCCACCTAGCCGAGTCTTCTCTCCTCCTTCGGGGGCTGAGAAGAGAAAATAACTAGGCCGTAGACGGTGTCCGGCTGGCTCTCCTGCCCCCGAGCCAGATTTTCCCATGTCCCGTGTCCTTGTTCCGTCTGTTTCCAACACCCATATGATCGCGTTGTGGTCGGCCGTACCCTCCCCCGGCGGTTTACGTTGTTAGGGGGCCGCCTTTACGAGCAGTGTGCCGTTACGATAACCCTAGGCACACTGCATGAGGCAGCCTATCGATAACCGGGTACCGACTGGGGGGGGGTGGGTCGGACACATGGATCGAGTCGCCGAACCACAAAAGATGTTGGGTACGGGAATATTTTTCCAAAAGCCCCCCGTACCGGGTTTTTTCCGGCGGCGGTCGATCCTAACTTCCCAGCTGTCCGCCGCCAGCTCCAAAACCCTCGTCCCACCGATGATCCGTCATTAGCCTTCCTCGCCAAAAAACAATCCGCTGACATCGTTCCTGCCGTAACGGGAGAGTATATGTGAGTATTTAGTTGCTTAAAAAACATATCGGACTCGCCGAGCGGGAGATCCATGTGCTAGTGTACGGATATTATGTTTTTCCAAAACCCTCCGTACATGGCTTCCCGACAGCAGCTGATCCCGTGGATCGCAGTTGTCGGTACCTCGTTCAGCCCCCTACCGTGCCAAGCCTAGCACGGCGACGGGATTACCACCGCCCACCGCGGGGTGGTAGAGGTAGGTGCCGACGGGCATGCGAGCGCACCCCCCTCCGGAGCCGCCGCCGCTGCGCCGCCGGCGGGCGCCAAATTATTTGGTAATTATCATCAGATTTCATTTTAATAATAAATTCAATAGGAAATTATTTTCATTTTCATGTTCAAGCGATATGGATGGGCAAGTTTGAATCAATACATGCCTACAAAAATTGACGCCGTTTTGGCATGTACGAGCCCATTCAAATACCGATTACATCACTATTTTACATGCTCTTGTGACTCGTCATGGCTGCGTACTGTTTTCTATGTCTATGTCTATGTCTATGTAGATATATGGGTTCGTTGTCCTCTCGATGCGGGGCCTCACATCGTCGGCCGTAGCTACAATATTTTTTTATTTGTTGATATCTGCTCCTACCCGCCACTCTGCATATTTCGTGCTCGCCATATATACCTAGTTGGTATGATAGGAGACCCCGCCCCCCCCACACCCATAGAGCCGCTTGGCGCCCTGCCCGTCGGTGTGTGCAAACAAGAGGGTATGAGGATCAAGTAATGCTAATATACCACATAATCCATAGATTGATAGGTGTGCGTGTCGGCTAGGGGGCTAGGCGGGGGGGGGGGGGGGTATTCACCTAAACCATGTTACTCCACTAGACTCGCCTAAGCAGTAAGCATTCTCATGCACTCGTCTTCATCACAAAACCTTTCCACCATTCGCGAAAAAGAATGGCTTTTGCCACCATGATTAATTATAAAAAAATGCTTACGAGCAAAAGCAGCATAAGCCACCAAGCAAAAAGAAGAAAAGAGGAAAAAAACCTAATAAGGCTAGGGATCGATGGTATCGTCGATATTTTTCATGCACACTTCGCTTTGATTTCGGTAACATTTCGCATTTGGGGTCTCCGAAAATATCACGAAGTACGTCGATATAGTCCGGATGATACCATCGATCCCTAGTCTTAATTTAACCTAAGCCCGAGAAACGGGAAGGCATGCCACAGCATCAACACTACTGCCCTCATGCACAACATCGCGGAGATAAGAACCCAAATTACCATGAAGAGCATCAGAAAGACAATGCATGAACTCTCGGCGCAAATCCCCCAAAAAGCGCCGAAAAGGAACATAAGTAGCTTGACGAACGAAATGATGCACATGGACATCACTGTCAACATGGTTAATCTAATAATTTCTTACAGGAAAAAACACTTGAGGCCACCAAACAAAAAGAAGAAAAGAGGAAAAAACCTAAGCCCGAGGAACAGGAAGGCATGCCACAGCGTCAACACTGCCTTCCTGAAAAGCGTCGCGGAGATAGGAACCCAGAGTGCCATGAAGAGCAGTAGAAAGACGTTGCATGAATTCACGTCGCACATCCCCCGAAAAACGCCGAAAAGGAACAGGAGTAGTGCGACGGACGAGCCGAGGTGCTTAATTGGTTCATTGATATTTACTGCAGCGAACTTTGCTTCGTACCCGTACCATACGTCGCAAAATTATATTGTTTACCCGAGGGAACGTTTTGTCAAAGATGCCAGACTGCTTACAATTTGGCCAAAAGACCACCACAGGCTTGGCCTAGGGGGAAGATTACCGCTAATTATGAGTTGGGTGGGTGGGTTGCGCGAGCCGGATGGGCGAGCGCAAAGCAGAGAGTCCCAGTGCTCGGGGGTTGCACCGGCTTAAGGGGCTGCCGCTAGCTAGTGTTGCTGGGGGCATGGCATGGGGCGTTGCGCTAGGCGTTTCCTCAGTCCTCGAGGGTTACCTCGAGGACTGGGTGAGACGCGCCGCTTTTACAGTAGCGCTTTACCGTTAAGGTTTGCGTTTTGTCACATATGTAAGTAAGTTTCGCAAACCTCTAGATTTGAAACAATCTGACTATTTACCCGAGGGCACGTTTTGCCAGTATCGAAAAAAAAACCGGAGGTTTTGCGCATCCTAGTTTTGATGAAGCGGTTTGGCTGGGACGAGCCAGCCGAAGTACTACCACGCCGCTGGAGATGGGGTCATGGTGGGGTCGATGCATTTCCCTTATGTGACAGAACTGTTTTTGGCCCAACCACCCATGTATTTGACGACGTGGAGTGGGGTCCCGATGCAGCTAGCGGCGGGGGCGGCACCTTAACGTAGGTTGTGCGATGTCCATTTGAAACCACTCGGAGGTTTGGCGCCGACGGCGTCGCATGCGTCGAGGAGCCAAGCGGAGAGTGTCGCAGCCGCTTGCCAATCGCCGGAGTTTTCGTAAGGTACGAAGCTCCATAGTGTGGTGGGGGGGGGGGGGGGGGGGGGGGCTGTTGAAGAATTTCTTGCAATAGGCGGTCCGCTGTGTGCAATAATATTCCAGTAGGTCTGCCAGAACTGGATTGGCAGTAGTCGGGATAGCGAGGATAGGTTTGTCGGCCGCGCTGCGCCTCTGATCGCCTTTAGCTTTTCGGATGAATAGCCAAATTTTCTGGGATGGCCGGTCGACTACGAGGTCGCGTGTTAAACACCTAACGCCTTATTCGGCTCTGCAAAAAGCGCATAATTTGTGTTGACTGCCAGTAGCGCTCGAAATTGCGCGATGAGGTGGCGTGAAGTAGGTGTCCACTGGAGGTGTGTACGGAGTTTGGCGGCGGCGGCGAGTAGCGAGAGTGCTAGAGGGGCTGGTAACGGGAGGCGCGAGTCCGTTGCTTGTAGACGCTGTTGTTGTATCTCGAGTCCGCGACGAGCGTCGGCCAAGAGTTCCCCGACAACGATCTGCTGCTGTTGGCGGTCGCGGAAAAAACTTGTTGATGGCTGAGTAGTCCTGCTGTAGCGATGCAGCGGCGACGGTACCTTGTAGTCCCAACCATGCCGTGTAACGAACGACTGATTGCGTAGTAGCTTCTAGCGGATGGATGTTTTCCTCGTGGCAGAAAGCGGCAAATTGACGCATGCCGCTGTCGTAGTTGGAGTACGTTGTTGGGGCTAGGGAGCTGCTCAACATGTGTAGCGCAGTGGTACCGATTTGGTCGGAGCCCAACAGGTTGCAAAGTCGACTAGTCATGGTAGCTGTCCACGGTGCGTGTGCGTCTGGCTCTCGTAAGGTGTAGCGGATAGGCCGCGAGGGCTTGTGCGACTGAGTGACCATAGCGCGTAGTTCCGTGAGGCTCGAGCTGGCCGTCCGTAGTGTGCGTCCTATTGCGCCTCTGCGGGTGTGTAGCCAGGCCGGCGTGGCAGTCGAAAGGCCACGATGCTCCATCCTGGTCGTCCGACCCCCTCGCGTGAGCCGTGCCGACCGGGGAAGAACATGTCTCGCGAGAGGGGGTAGTGGATGGTCTCGGTGGCCAAGCTGTGTAAGTCCTGGAACCACGGTTTGTGGGGCCAGTACGGTGCGATGACGGTAGCAGCTACCCCTGATTGGCGTAGTTTCGCACAGAGGGCGGGAAGAGCTGACCATGGCGGGTTGTAGTAGTTTGTCTCGCGTTGCCACGTGGCGTCCGGAAGGTGTAGACAGTCTACGTCCCCGCATTTGGGGTCGCGCCATCGGGGGTTGAAACGCGGGAGCTGCACGTTTTCCATCGACGCAAAACGGTCGATCGAGTGTGGCCCCCACACTGTCTGAAGGTAGGCGAATATTCGAGGGTTCAACTGCCACTCGTCGCGGTCGAGCTCCCGGCTTAGGCTGTCGGCCCATATGTTCGCTGCCGAGCGGATGTTTCGGGGTCGGATGCTGATGTCGTTGACGTCGAGTAGGTGCAAGAGTCGGCGTAATTCGGTCATCATGACCGGAGAGCGCGTAGTCAACTTGGAGAGCGTAGCCACGACGGTTGTGTTGTCCTCGTGGAGTAAGACATGTCGGCCTCGGAGTTGCGGTAAAAAGGACTCGATCGCGAGACGAACGGCACGGAGTTCCTTCTAGGTGATGTGTTGCCGTCGGTCGTCGTCGTACCAAAAACCGCGGGCTTGGTAGGCAGGGTTGTCGTTCAGGACGGCTCCCCATCCGTAACCGCTTGAGTCGGCGTGGAGGTACGCGGTCTCGATTGGTTTGTAGATAGAGCGGCCGTTGTGTTGGTCGGGAACCGTACGCCACCACTCGAGGTCGCGTCGTAAGTGGTGTGTCATCCGGACACGTCCGCCCCATCCCTTTTGCGTAGCCAGCACGCAGTGCAGTTCGCGCAAAAAGAAACGGGCTGGTGCAATGGCGAGGTAGAGGAATTAGGCCTTGCCAGCGAATGCCGCGAGTTGTCTGGCGGGCAGCCAACGAGCGGTGGTAGCCGCGCGGCCGAGTAACGCTAAAGCCTGTTTTGCGAGGGCATGTAGTTTGTCGGTCGGGGCTCGAAATTCGCCTTTCAGGAGGTCGACTGTCATGCCAAAGGTGGGTGCCCACCTGTGTGGGCTGCCACGAGCCTTTGTCGGGGTTGCGCTGGAGGCCGAGGTGGTGGAGCAAGGTCTCGATGCGGTTGCGCAGCAGTAGAGCTGCGTCTTACGAGCTGGCCATGAATAGGTAGTCGTCCACGTAAGATAGCAGTCGTACGCCGTGCCATCGGACGTTGCGAAGGAAACGTCGTGACGGTTTGTATGGCGTCGCGGAGTTGGCGGTCATCGGTGTAGGCGCCCGTCGCATGTAGTTTGTGAACACTTGAGTCAGCTTGCAAAAGTAGTAAGCGGATCCCGACCAGCCCATCGGGAGGCATGCGAGGCGCCACAGCTCGCTGCGGTAGTTGACCGTGAAGAAATCTCGGTCCGCTTCCCTGATGCCGAGCGTGTAGTGGCTGTCCGCGAGGTCGAGGGAGACGAAGTAGTCGCCCGAGCGGGACATGTGGCGTAAGTGTTTGAGGGTCTCGCACGACATCTTGAATTCCGCGCAATAGTTGTTTAGCTCGCGGAGGTCGATGATAAGACGCCATTTGTTCACACCGGGTTTGGGGACGAGGAACATGCGGGAGACGTAGCGGGTGTTGGAGACGCGCTCCCAGGCTCCGCAGGCTTCGAAGCGTGGGAGTTATGTAGCTAGGAAGTCGAGTTGAGGCTGGGTGGCGTCCTTCATGGAGACTCCGTGGTTGAAAGGTCGGGGACGTAGGCCGATTTTGAACTTGACCCGCACGCCATGGCGGATCCAGTTCACGACTTGACCGCTCGCGCTGATATGTTCCCACTCCCGCCATTCTAGCCGCACGCGGTGACGCATGTAGTTGGATGACGGGGAGCAGGAATCGGCGCGGCGGGCCACACCATCATTTCTTTGTGGTGGGTTTCGCCCCGTCGCTGGGTTTAGTTCCGGCCGCCGCTGCCGTTGCTGCTACTGTTGCGGCGTTGAGCTTATCGGCGGCTGCCTTCTTGGCCTTGGCGTCTTGTCCGGGTGGCTTGTCCGGCGTGACTCTCGCGAACGCTGCTCCAGCAGCTGCTTTGCTAGCGCCATGTAGGCTGACTTCGAGTGTCCGATCGACGAACGCTTGGCGTAGCTCGTCCAGTGCGCTCGAGACCGCGGTAGGGCGTGGGAGGCAGAAACGCTCGTGGGCGAGTTCGGCGAACACTCGGTCCGAATCCGAGCTCGTTTGTCCGCCCTTGGTGAGGCGGAGGAAGCCCAGTCGAGTACGGGCGGCCTCCTCCGTCGCTGTGTGGGTGCGATGACCCGCTCGGATGAGGGCAACGACCGCCGCCTGCTCACTTGGTAGAGGAGGTCCGGTTGACAGCGTGTCCAAAGCCTCGCTGATTGCCGCGTTGGCGCAGCTGTCGAAGAAGGCATAGCACCCGATGTGGAGGTACTCGTCGTACCCCGCTTGATGTTTTATGTCGTTGAGGAAGCGGGCCGTGTCGTCCGTTAGCGTCCAAAGGCGAGGTTCGTCGATGTCGCGAGGGGGTTGCTCCAAACCGGCAGGAATAATTTTACCCTAGGCGGCAAAATCGACGAACTCGGGCTCGTGGAGCTCGGGGTCGTCGTTCAGCAGGTCGATAGGCGGCTCATGGGCTGCCTTGCCACCCTCAGTCGCAATGGTCGCGTCAAGGGGAATGGAGTGCTGTTGATTCGGAAGCACGGATGGGTCGGTCAATCGTTCGAGATGGGCTAGTAACGCGGTGTTAGACGCCTGAATATGCTCAGCCAATCGGAGTTCGAGGGCCGACACCGCGCTTTGAATCTGTTCGGAAGTACGCTCTTCGATTACAGAGGGGAGAGGGCCGACTCCGTGGGCGGAGGACGACGGCTCATGCTGCATGATGTTAGACGGCGACTTAGAACGGGGGGAAGTGTCTCGTGACGCTCGAGTGCGCATAAGGCGATGTAAACTGACACCCTGCTCGACTACGAGAGTCGAGACTACAATTGCGCGAGCCAGATGGGCGAGCGCAAAGCAGAGAGTGCTAGTGCTCGGGGGTTGCACCGGCTTAAAGGGCTGCCGCTAGCTAGTGCTGCTCGGGGCAAGGCATGGGGCGTTGCGCTAGGCGTTTCCTCAGTCCTCGAGGGTTACCTCGAGGACTGGGTGAGACGCGCCGCTTTTACAGTAGCGCTTTACCGTTCAGGTTTGCGTTCTGTCACATATGTAAGTAAGTTTTTGCAAACCTCTAGATTTAAAACAATCTGACTAAACTTACTTACATATGTGACAGAACGCAAACCTGAACGGGAAAGCGTTACTGTAAAAGCGGCGCGTCTCACCCAGTCCTCGAGGTAACCCTCGAGGACTGAGGAAACGCCTAGCGCAACGCCCCATGCCCTGCCCCCAGCAGAACTAGCTAGCGGCAGCCCCTTAAGCCGGTGCAACCCCCGAGCACTAGCACTCTCTGCTTTGCGCTCGCCCATCTGGCTCGCGCAATTGCAGTCTCGACTCTCGTAGTCGAGCATGGTGTCAGTTTACATCGCCTCATGTCTCATGAGCGTCACGAGACACTTCTCCCCGTACTAAGTCGCCGTCTAACATCATGCAGCATGAGTATATGGTCAGATTGATTTGAATCTAGAGGTTTGCATATCCAATATCATGTGTACGGGACAGTAACTCTAGCGGTTACTGTTACCGTTAATATCGGCGCGTCTCACCTGCAGGGCAACCACCTTGCCCGAGCAGTTAGACGCAGCCAACGACCAACGACTTCCCCAACGGTCAGCTCTAGCTAGCCCGTGCCTTATAAGCCGTAGCTAGCCACGAGCCTAGGCACTCTCTGCTTTCGCGCTCAGCCAATCTAGGCTTCGCGCGAATGCAGTCTCGACTCTAGTAGTCGAGCAGGGTGTCAGTTTTACCTTTTCGTCCCATGCGCACTCGAGCGTCACGCGACACTTCCCCTCGTTCAGCTACGCAGTTCCCCGGTATGCAGCCTGAGCAGTCTACGTCCGCCGCAGCGGCCGACCCTCACGCTACCACACTCGAACAACGCACAGCCGAACAGATTCGTACGGCAGTTTTGGCATCGGAGCAACGGATTACTGAGCAGTTTTTGGCGGCTAACGCTGCCTTACTCGCCCAGCTCCGGCAGACGACAGCCACACCTGCTACTACTGATCAACAGCAGTCCATTCCCACCGACGCGACCACAGCGACGGAGGGTGGTAAGGAGGCCCCCGAGCCACCTATCGACCTGCTCGACGACGAACCCGACCCCTCCGCGGCCGATTTCGTCGACTTCACCTACTACGGCGAAGTCATCCCAGCCGGCCTCGAACGTCCCCCTCGCGACGTCGAAGAGCCACGTCTGTGGACACTCACGGACGACACCGCCCGCGCTCTAAGCGACAAACGCACCCAGGCAGCCTACGACGAGTACCTACACATCGGGTGCTATGCCTTCTTCGACAGCTGCGCCAACGCGGCAATTGGCGAGGCTCTGGACACGCTGTCGCACGGCACACCTTTACCGACAGAGCAGGCGGCAGCGATTACCCTCATCCGAGCGGGTCATCGCACCCACATGGCGACGGAGGAGGCCGCCCGTACTAGATTGGGCTTCCTCCGCCTCACCAAGGGCGGACAAACGAGCACGGATGCGGACCGCGTCTTTGCCGAACTGGCCCACGAGCGCTTCTGCCGACCGCGCCCTACCGCGGTCTCCGGCACATTGGATGCGCTTCGCCAAGCGTTCGTCGACCGCACGCTGGAAGTCAGCCTACACGCCGCCAGCAAGGCCGCCGCCGGAGCTGCCTTCGCAAAAGTCACCCCGGACAGGCCTCCCGGCCCCGACGCGCGAGCCCGCAAGGCCGCCGCCGACAAACGCAAAGCCGCAGCAGCAGCAGCAGCGGCAGCCCGCGCCACCCCGCCACCCAAGCCGACCGACCCGGCTAAACCCTCGACCAAGAAATGACGGTGTGGCCCGCCGCGCCGATTCCTGCTCCCCGACGTCTTCCTACATGCGCCACCGCGTGCGTCGAAGATGGCGGGAGTGGGAGCGCATCGGCGCGAGCGGCCAAGTCCTAAACTGGATCCGCCATGGCGTCCGCGTGAAGTTCAAGCACGGCCTACGCCCCAAGCCCTTCAACCACGGCATCTCTATGCTCGACGCGACGCCGGCCCAACTCGAGTTTCTAAACTCGGAGCTTCCCCGCTTCGAGGCTTGCGGTGCTTGGGAGCGGGCGGACAACCCTCGCTACGTTTCCCGGATGTTTTTAGTTCCAAAACCCGGGTGCAACCAATGGCGTTTGATTATCGACCTTCGAGAACTCAACCGTTATTGCTCGACCTTCACCATGACGTGCGAGACGCTCAAGCACCTACGTCACCTCTCGCGTCCGGGCGACTACTTCGTCTCCCTCGACCTTGCCGACGGGTACTACACCCTTGGCATCCGGGAGGAAGACCGAGACTTCTTCACGGTCAACTACCGCGGCACGCTATGGCGCCTAGCATGCCTTCCCATGGGCTGGTCGGGTTCGGCTTACTACTTTTGCAAGCTAACTCAGGTGTTCACGAACCACCTACGTCGCCCCCCGCAACCGGTGCCAGCGGCTACTTCCCCCCACAGTCGCCGCCCTACCAAGCGCTTCCTCCGAAACGCGCGATGGCGTGGGATTCGACTACTCCCCTACATGGACGACTTCCTTTTCCTCGCCGACTCCTACGCGGACGCCCTCCTACTGCGACAGCGCGTCCAAGCCCTCCTCGACACCCTCGGCCTCGAACGCAACCCCAAGAAAGGCGTTTGGACACCGACTCAAGTGGGCGACCATTTGGGATTAACGGTGGACCTCCAACACGGCATGTTTCGCGCCCCGCCCGCAAAACTCCACCAGCTCGCGCAACAAGCCTCTTCCCTACTCGGACGAGCCGCTTCCAACGCCCGATGGCTTCCTACACGCCAACTTGCGGCTTTCGCCGGAAAAGCACAGTTCCTCTACCTCGCAATCGCCCCCGCGCGCTTCTTTTTGCGCGAACTCCACGACGTGTTAGCCACACGGGTTGGGTGGGGCGGACGCGTCCGCCTCACCCACCAATTACGCCGAGACCTCGAGTGGTGGCGCACGGTCCCCACTCAACACAACGGCCGGTCCATCTACAAGCCTATCGAGACCGCCTACCTCCACGCCGACTCGAGCGCCTACGGTTGGGGTGCCGTTCTAAACGAGGACTCCAACTATCAAGCCCGGGGCTTTTGGAGCGCTACCGACCGCCATCAACACATTACGTGGAAGGAACTTCGAGCGGTGCGACACGCGGTGGAATCTTTTCTACCCCAACTCCGAGGCCGGCAAGTCCTCCTACACGAGGACAACACGGCTGTAGTCGCCGCCCTCACCAAGCTCACCTCGCGCTCGCCCGCCATGATGGCCGAACTCCGTCGCCTATGGTACCTCCTCGACAGCAACGACATCAACATCCGGCCGCGCTACATCCGCTCGGCGGCCAACATATGGGCCGACAAGCTAAGCCGCGAGTTGGACTACGAGGACTGGCAGCTCAACCCCCGTATTTTCACCCACCTGCAACGCCGGTGGGGGCCTCACACGATCGACCGTTTCGCGTCTATGCTCAACGCGCAGCTCCCCCGCTTCAACGCCCGCTGGCGCGACCCACTGTGCGAGGACGTCGACAGCCTCCGCCTCTCCGACGACGCGTGGCGCAGAGAAAACAACTACTGCAACCCGCCCTGGTCTGCCCTCCCTGCCCTCGCCGCCAAACTCGCCCAAGCTCAAGCCTCGGCCACGGTCATCGCCCCCTTTTGGCCCAACAAACCGTGGTACCACGCGTTCGCTCGATTGGCCACCGAAACGCTACACTTCCCAGCGGCACGCGACCTATTCTTTCCCGGCAGGCGCGGCAAGCCCGAGGGGGTCGGGCCTCCCGCGTGGAGCATCGTGGCCTTTCGTCTCTAACCCCTTCGTGGCTCTACACCCGACGCGGAGCGATTGGACGGGCGCTTCGCCCGGTACAATTAAACGCCCCTGTACAGCGCGTGCCGCCTCTGCGTACAGGACAGCCCCGCTACGGCCTACGCCTCGAAGCAGCACCGGCGCCCTGGTCCGCCAATCTGGCTGAAACTTTCCAAGACCTCCTAGGAACTGACAAGCTAGGGGTTACGGCGGTCGCTCTACTCAGCAACTCCCTAGCGCCCTCGACGTACTCCAGCTACGACAGCGCGCTGCGGCAATTTTTTATTTTTTGCACACAGGAAAATATCGCCCCCCTACAGGCCACTCCCGCTACCATGGTACGCTACACCGCGTGGCTAGCCCTGCTCGGCACGGTCGCCGCAAGCTCCCTGCAACCCTACTTCTCTGCTGTCAACAAGTTCTTTCGAGACCACCAGCGCCAACCTATTGCGGTGGGCGACCTCCTGGCGGACGCCCGGCGTGGCCTCGAAATGCTGCAGCACCGCCTCATCTCCCTCGCCCTCCTCACAGTCCACTCGTCCGCGCCCGCCGGCTTTAAATGGACGTCGCACAGCCTCCGGAAAGGCGCGGCGTCCGCTGCCAGCTGCATCGGCGCGCCCCTCCCCGTAATCAAATTTATGGGTGGCTGGGCCAAGAACAGCTCTGTGACCGAAGGCAAATACATTGACCCAACCATGACCCCATCACCTGCTGCTTGGCGGTTCTTCGGCTGGCTCACTCCGTCCCCCCCGCAACACTAATTCTGGCTGTGCAAGCCTTTGGCTTTAGGTTACTGGCAAAACGTGCCCTAGGGTAAATGGTCAGATTGATTTGAATCTAGAGGTTTGCATATCCAATATCATGTGTACGGGACAGTAACTCTAGCGGTTACTGTTACCGTTAATATCGGCGCGTCTCACCTGCACGGCAACCACCTTGCCCGAGCAGTTAGACGCAGCCAACGACCAACGACTTCCCCAACGGTCAGCTCTAGCTAGCCCGTGCCTTATAAGCCGTAGCTAGCCACGAGCCTAGGCACTCTCTGCTTTCGCGCTCAGCCAGTCTAGGCTTCGCGCGAACCCACCCACCCATCCCTATAATCCTGCGCTAATTGACCCCCAGACCCTGTCTGTGGGTGTCTTTTGGCCAAATTGTAAGCAAGCTGACATCTTTGGCAAAACGTGCCCTAGGGTAAATGGTCATATTGAAATTATAGAGGTTTAAATTACACTGGGGGCGAGAATAGTCGGGCGTTGCCACGACGTTACAAATTCTAACCGCTAGAGTACGCATGACACTGTTGGTAAAACACAGACATGCGTTACCCCTATATGACGCGCCGACACACATAGGTCGTCCACCTTCTTCCTTTGCGCGAGCACAGCTCACGCAACGGCATCTAGACTCTAGCAGTCTAGTAAGGTGACTGATCTCTACTAGCACACGGTGTAGCTACTATCGAAAACATTCACAGGGCAACTATGGCAGACAATCTACCAGAACACATGTACCCAACGGGGGACGACAGCGGGGACATCCGAGCGCCACCATCTGCAGCGCAGTTTGAAAACTTGTATAATCTTGTTAACCAGCTGCTCCTGAAGGTTGACGGCGACCAGACGAAACCGCCAGCCCCTACCAAGCAGCATAACATTCCGTCAGTACCTGCCGACGCAGTCTCTGAGGGTGGGAGCGTGGACGAGTACGCCACGCATGTATCTGCTCATTCGACCAAGCCCGCGTACATCGACCCGCGCGATTGGATCGACTTACTCCCACGAGCGTTCAACGACAATTTACCGCCTGTCAACGCTTCTATACCGGGCCTGTGGACGCCTTGACACGACGAGACTGACAGGTTCCTAACCGAGGAGAAACGAATTTCCTCACGAGACGAGTATCGACACCTAGCGTGCTATGGCGTTTACTCTGCGGCCGCGGACGCGGCGCTCGAAACAGCTTTGGCAACGATTCGTTCGACAACCGCTACCGAAGCGGAACGAGCGCACGCCTGGGATATTACCGACGCGGCCGTTCGGACACACAAGACTGTCACGCAAGCCGTCGAGTCGCGACTTACCTACGTTCGACGATTCAAAGGCAAGAAGGCCCTTACCGGAGAGGAGCGAGTCGCCGAACGCCTCGTCTACTCCAGATGCTTCGACACATAGGCTGCCGACCGCAGCACCAACGGCGTCGACGGCCTCCTCGCGGCACTGGAAGACAAACGCCTCGAAGTTACTCTCCACGCGGCCGCAAAAGCTCAAGCCGCTCAAACCTTTAAGCAGTCGACGCCCGGCATGGGCGACGGAGGCAACCCCGATAGACCTACCGCGAGGCCGGACAAGAACCTCAAAGACAAGGAAATCAGGGACAAGGAAAAACAAGAGAAGCGCGACAAGGACAAGACTCGCCAAAGCAAAAAGCCCGAGCCCGAGGCAAAGGGTTGATGGTGTGCACCGCCGCGCCGATTCCTGCAACCCAGCCTCCGACTACATGCGACATCGCGTGCGACGGAGCTGGCGCGAGTGGGAGAAAATCGGCGCGAGCGTGCAAACCCTACAGTGGATCCGGGAGGGCGTATCGATACCGTTCAAAAACAACCGCCCACCCCCACGATTCAACCAAGGAGTGTCGTTACTCGATGCTACCCCTGCCCAACTAGAATTCGTCGAACGCGAATTAGCGCGCTTTGTACAGGCCGGCGCTTGGGAACCTTCGACCTGCAGCGACTACGTCTCCAGACTATTCCTATTCCCAAAACCGGCCGTCAACCAGTGGCGATTAATCTGCGACCTACGACCACTCAACAAGTATTGCGTGCGAAAACGACTCAAGATGGAGACCCTACTCGGGGTAAAGCACCTCACCCGCAAGGGGGACTATATGTTCAGCTTCGACCTACAAGACGGGTTCTACGCACTGGGCATCAACCCAGCGGACCGAAACTACTTCACCGTCAACGTCCGAGGCCAACTCTACAGGCTAGCCGGGCTACCTATGGGTTGGTCCCTATCCCCGTTTTATTTCTGCAAGATGACGCTCACCTTCGTAAATTTCCTGCGAAACCCGGACCCCGAAGCACCTACCCCACCGACGAACAGCAGCTCGAAGACCTACCTCAGACGAACGCGGTGGCGAGGCGCCCGAATACTACCCTACGTCGACGATTTTCTACTCTTCGCGTCTACAGAGGCGGAAGCGCTTACCTTACGCCACCGCCCGTCACAGCTGCTCGACCGGCTCGGTCTCCTCCGACACCCCACCAAGGGTTTCTGGACACCAGCGCAAGTCGGGCACCACCTGGGTATCGACATCGACACAACGTCAGGCTACTTCTACGCGCCGGAGCAAAAACTCAACAAGATTGCACAACAGGCCATACACCTCATCGGGAGAGCTACACGGAACGCGCGCTGGTTACCCGTAAAAGACCTGCAGTCACTCGCAGGTCAAGCCCAGTACCTTTTTTTGGCAATTCCGGCGGCCAGGTTCTTCCTCCGCGAACTTCACTCCGTCGTCGGCGAGAAGTGGGGTGGCCTCGTCCGGCTCACCCCCCAGCTACGTCGCGACCTACAGTGGTGGACAGAGGTGCCCAGTCAGTCCAACGGCAAGCCCATCCACAAACCCGTGGAAACAGCATATCTACACACGGACAGCTCCGGGTATGGTTGGGGCGCGGTCCTAAACGAGCAAGTCGAGGCTCGAGGATTATGGAGCAAGGAGGACGAACAACAACACATTACCTGGAAGGAGCTGAAGGCCGTCCGTCACGCTGTCGAGAGTTTCCTACCACAACTGGCAGGCCGCAACGTCCTCATGCACGAGGACAACCAAGCAGTATGTCACATTCTGACTGGCCTGACCTCACGGTCGCCAGTTATGATGGACGAACTCCGACGACTATGGTGCCTACTCGATACGAACTCTATCACGATCAGGGCCCGCTACATCAGGTCAGCGGCGAACGTGTGGGCCGACAGGCTCAGTCGACATCTAGACAGCGACGACTGGCGACTAGACCCGGTACTGTTCGCAGAACTCGATGCGAGGTTCGGAAAGCATTCGATCGACCGCTTCGCCTCAGCCCTCAACACCCTACTACCCCGGTACAACGCTTGTTGGAAGGACCCCACGTGCGAGGCTGTAGACGCCATACACCTCTCAGACAACGATTGGCGCAAGGAGAACAATTGGTGCAACCCACCCTGGCCCCTCCTACCCAACCTCGTCCAAAAACTTCGACAGAGCGGAGCAGCAGCTACCGTAGTCGCCCCGCGCTGGACAGGCAAGGTCTGGCACCAGGCGCTAACCGAGCTGGCTTCCGAGGAAATCATCATCGCGCCACGCCACAACTTGTTCCAACCCGGACGGCGGGCGCTACGCGGTACAACAGGCAGTCCACACTAGCCTGTGACAGTATTCCGCGTTCCCTTCCGGCGTGGCTCTGTCTGAGGCGAGGGGCGGTCAGTGCTACGTTAGCATTATTTACGGGAGTACACAACGCGCCAAGAATCCCGCACCCCCAGCCCGGCCGCAAAGCATAGCCTAAGTACCGAGTTACCGTCACAGCCACCACCAACCCGTGGATCGAGACGATGAAACCGTACATGACCAAAATTCTCGGTTCTGACGCACTGGGCACCAAGACCTTGGCCCTCCTCGCCGCAGCATGGGCCCCTAGCACGGCAGCAACGTACGGCAGTACCATACGCCGCTACTTCGATTTCTGTACGGAGCAACGACTCGCGCCGCTAGCGGCCACACTGGCACACATGGCACGCTACGTCGCATGGCTCGGTCAACTAGGTACAATCAAGGCCTCAAGTCTCCAGCCGTACCTCTCAGCAGTCAACGGTTTCTTCAAGGACCACGGCCTCGAAGCAATTGCTCTCGGAGATCTGGTCGCGAAAGTGAGAAAAGGCCTAGCGGCCTCTCAAGTCGCGATTGAGGACACGAGGGTACGGGTCCACCTGCCCGCCTATATCATCGAAAAAGCCCTACGCATGGCTCAAGCCCTACGACTCCAACTCACGGCGGCCACGTCGCGTGAATTGCTCCAAGCCAGCCCAGCACGCGAACAAGTACGTTTACTACGGGCATGCACTACGGTGGTACTACTGTACTTATTCTTCAGTAGAGGGGGCGCAGGCATAGGCTGCTTAACAGTGGACCTCGTCGCCTCCGAGGCAGACGGACTACGCTTGTACCACCGTACAAGGAAGGGACAACGCGAAGTGTCAGCAGAGCGCAAACTACTATGTCACCTACCGCCTATAGTACACAGCGAGGTAGTTCAAATGTTATTGTTCTTCGACGCTATCCGACACACGCTCTCGGACGGAAAATACCCGACAGCGCGGTGGGCGATTAGCACCTCAGAACGACACGACAGATGGACAGCCAACACGCTCACGGGATGGCTCTCCGAAGTCACGATGGCACTGCAAGAACGACCCCCGGAGGGTTACAGCTGGACATCACACTCCCTCCGAAAAGGGGCTGCGACAGCCGCCTACAGCATCGGGGTTACGCTACAGAAGATCAAACACTTCGGTGGCTGGTCAACGGAGTCCAGCGTCGTCCTCGACTACATCGACCCGACCGCCCTTGCAGGACGGTCAGAGTGGTTCTTCTTCGGCTGGCTCACACCATGGGGTGGCCAACCAACGACGAACAACCCGCCCAATGGCGACAACATGGCAAACGGAGCCTCCCCCTGCCTTGTAAATGGCCATATTGAAATTATAGAGGTTTAAATTACACTGGGGGCGAGAATAGTCGGGCGTTGCCACGACGTTACAAATTCTAACCGCTAGAGTACGCATGACACTGTTGGTAAAACACAGACATGCGTTACCCCTATATGACGCGCCGACACACATAGGTCGTCCACCTTCTGCCTTTGCGCGAGCACAGCTCACGCAACCCTCCCTCCCGATTCCCTCAATTAGCGTACGTACCGGGCCCTGGGCCCCTTGCGAGCAAAAAATGTAAGAGATCAACACTTTTGGCAAACGGAGCCTCCCCCTGCTTTGTAAATGCCTAATATAAATACGACAGTACATGTACCTGTACCTGTACCCGAGGAGCAGGCGGATGCTGCTGTCTAGATATGGTCAGATTGATTTGAATCTAGAGGTTTGCATATCCAATATCATGTGTACGGGACAGTAACTCTAGCGGTTACTGTTACCGTTAATATCGGCGCGTCTCGCCTGCAGGGCAACCACCTTGCCCGAACAGTTAGACGCAGCCAACGACCAACGACTTCCCCAACGGTCAGCTCTAGCTAGCCCGTGCCTTATAAGCCGTAGCTAGCCACGAGCCTAAGCACTCTCTGCTTTCGCGCTCAGCCAATCTAGGCTTCGCGCGAATGCAGTCTCGACTCTAGTAGTCGAGCAGGGTGTCAGTTTTACCTTTTCGTCCCATGCGCACTCGAGCGTCACGCGACACTTCCCCTCGTTCAGCTACGCAGTTCCCCAATATGCAGCCTGAGCAGTCTACGTCCGCCGCAGCGGCCGACCCTCACGCTACTACACTCGAACAACGCACAGCCGAGCAGATTCGTACGGCAGTTTTGGCATCGGAGCAACGGATTACTGAGCAGTTTTTGGCGGCTAACGCTGCCTTACTCGCTCAGCTCCGGCCGACGGAAAGGGGCTGCGACAGCCGCCTACAGCATCGGGGTTACGCTACAGAAGATCAAACACTTCGGTGGCTGGTCAACGGAGTCCAGCGTCGTCCTCGACTACATCGACCCGACCGCCCTTGCAGGACGGTCAGAGTGGTTCTTCTTCGGCTGGCTCACACCATGGGGTGGCCAACCAACGACGAACAACCCGCCCAATGGCGACAACATGGCAAACGGAGCCTCCCCCTGCCTTGTAAATGGCCATATTGAAATTATAGAGGTTTAAATTACACTGGGGGCGAGAATAGTCGGGCGTTGCCACGACGTTACAAATTCTAACCGCTAGAGTACGCATGACACTGTTGGTAAAACATAGACATGCGTTACCCCTATATGACGCGCCGACACACATAGGTCGTCCACCTCCTGCCTTTGCGCGAGCACAGCTCACGCAACCCTCCCTCCCGATTCCCTCAATTAGCGTACGTACCGGGCCCTGGGCCCCTTGCGAGCAAAAAATGTAAGAGATCAACACTTTTGGCAAACGGAGCCTCCCCCTGCTTTGTAAATGCCTAATATAAATACGACAGTACATGTACCTGTACCTGTACCCGAGGAGCAGGCGGATGCTGCTGTCTAGATATTACAGCAAAGCATGCATTATTACCTGTACATGTACGAGCTAAAATCAAATTCAACTCGACGCTTGGTAGCGAATCGTCGTTTTGCCAACGCGCCACAAGACGCGCGGGAGGAACGCCACCCTCCGCACTCGTGCCACTTGCCGTCCTTCGATTCAGTAGCGATAGCAGTACGGGTAGCGACAACTAAAACGCAGACTCGAGGGAGTACCTTTCGCAGCTGAATACATCCTATCCTGCACTTCAGACTTCACCGCTTCAAGATCCCAGTCCCGAGAGCAGATCAGGTTGCTGCTGTAGAGTTTTGGAGATGGCTTTCAGACCTGCACACGTGGCCGTGGCCGCCGTGTTTCTGCTACTCGCGACGCAATACGCTGCCGCTACCCGCGGGAGATCTCTGTCGCAGCTTCTCAGCCGCCGCTGCGTCCGGGATAACCAGTGGATAAACCCCGGCGAGTGGTACAGCGCCGCTGGCGAACGCTGTAAGTGCCAAAGTGGGCGGTGGGTTAGCTGCGAGCCCCTGCCGGACAAGCCGTGCAACAGTATCAACGTCGGAGGTCGCACCCGACACGGGGAATGGGGCATCAGCACGTCTTCGCAGGAGTGCCGCTGCGACAACGGGGAGTGGAAGGAGTGCGGCCCCCCTATTATGGCCTGCCAGGACGGCTACAGTGCGGCCGCTACTCAGGTAGAAGGCTTTATACTCCCTTCGTCTGAAACTGGACGCTCTTTCTTGACATTACGTCGAGCTCGCCATGTAACGTCGCGTGACGGTTTCGTTAAATTCCATATATTACGAAGAGTCGAGGAGAGAGGAATGAGCCATCGCAGTCACTGCTGTTTAGGAGTTGTTGCCTGACTTTGCGAACTCTTCACAGGTAATGATGGTTTACGACCTTTCTAGCAGCATCACAGAGGACCGCAGCGGGAAGAAGACTGAGCGTATCGGACACAACAACTGGTGGGCCGTCCGTGCGTTCTCCCTCGCGGAGCTGCTGCAGATGCCGGTTGGTGAGTGCATGCGCGTCGGGATTGCGTCGTACTCCAACGCAAATGATTACAAAGTACAGCTGCACATCGAGGACGTACGTAGCGACTCCGCCCCGGCTCTCCACCAGTTTTTCAGCCTGTGGTACCCGACTATCCAGGGAAATAGCAAAATGGCCTACGCTCTCACCCAGGTCCGTAAGGAGTTTACGCCTGACCCCAAGAAGATCGTCATCGTCGTTACGGACGGCGAGTCTGATGACGACATCACCATGATCTCTCGGCGGATGCGCTTCGCGGAGGGCATCACCATCATAGGCGTGTCCGTTGGAATTCAGCCCAACTACGAGGGGTTGCTTCGACTCACCGGCGACGAGAACCTCATCCTGGAAGCGCAGGATGCCTCCCAGCTGCACGTCCTCGTCGAGCAGCTCGCAAACACGGTCTCTTCGATTGCGACCCAAAACGCTATCAACGTGGCGGCAGGGAACACAACGCGCGTCGAGCCGCACTGCTTCTTCGGCGGCGAGTGCCTCGGGACGTACGCGACCAAGCTCTGGTGCAACGTCGACGCCCAAAACTGCGGCTCGTGTGGTGGGAGCTGGTGCGAATACTAGAGCTGGTAGCCGTCGTGTCCGCCCCGACTGTTAAAGCGGCGTTGTCGTGAAACAGTCTCGACAATTATAAAGAGATTAATGTAATTAAGTTAAATGCGGAGTTTTGAAAGACAACGCGTTGTTCCATACGAATAAACCACGAGTCGAAGCACAGCTGCAGGACGTCAGCCTTTGCAAGAGAAAGCAAAGTGATATATATGGGAATAATTTACAAATAGCGAGTGCGTCCAAAGTTATGGATATCGGACGGTTAGCCCGAAACGTGCTGACGAAAAATGTTCCCTATTACTCTCACTAGCCACAACCAACTGTTCTATTCGCAGGGCTTCTAAATTAGCTGTCATCGTCTAATCACTGATGCGCCCACACCAATCTCACCTCACTCCGTTGGCGGGTTTCTCCGGAATTCCGCTGAACCCTCTTTGCATTGCCTCTGACAAGTGCACGTCGGTCTGTCTGGGCGACCGGACCGGAACGGTCAGGAAACCCTCCGCCTGCGTGATATCCACCCCAGAAGGACGGTTACCCAGGTACCCGTTAGCCCCCGCCCGCGCCGGCTTCCTCTTCTCCCTGAAACGGATCACAGTATAACACACGCCCCCAACAGTGTTGAGCGCAATGCCAATGACGTTCATCGCGTTGACCTCCACGCCACCCAAGAGGAAAAAGCCCAGCACCGTCGCCACCACCCCCTTCAGCACGCCCACGATCGTGGTGGTCAGCGCGGAGTTGTTGATGGTGCATAGGAAGAGGGACAGGTTGAGCAGCGTGCCGAGCATGGAGCAGCAAATCAGCAGAGCCAGGAAGTGGGGCTGCGCTGCTGATGCTAGTACAAACGCCGGCACCGCGTGCTTGCTCTCCCCCGTCAGCAGCATTATTATGAGCAGGAAAGGTGACGACAGCAACCCATTGTAAAACAACATTTCGGCAGACCCAACGTTGGTCTCTGTGCCTTTAAACTCCACCTGCCAGCGTATATCAAGGCATCGAGTCAGTGCGTCATGCCGCTTGTCTGATGGCCGCGCTGTGCGTGGGTATACGATGCATTGTGTATGTGTGCTCGCGTGCATATATGTGCGCTGGTGTGAAGAATCTTACCAGTAGCAAGTACGTGGCCTGAAGGCAGCAGCTGATAAAGGCGAATAAGTAGCCCAGCGCATGGAAGGTGAGGTCACCCAGCCCCGCGACAACGCAGCCGCAGACGACGCAAAAGACGCTGAGCGTGATGCCGGGCGTGGGCCAGCTTTTTTTAACAAACGCCTTGAAAAGCAGCACGAGCATGGGCGTCAGCCGCTTTAACGTGGAGAACCTGCGATGCACAGAGA
>JAPMLY010002522.1:0-12500 GCA_026401115.1 Tetraselmis chui
CACAATTAAACAAAAATTTTGCTACGCGGATGAGATCACCGTAAACAGCGATGTCTACTGCTGGGATCACTCTCAACGCGTACCAACTATGCAATTCTCGACTACCGGGTGATGTTGTAATGTTCTATTTGTTCGTGAGGTTTTGCATAATCTGTGTGTGTGTGTGTGTGTGTGTGTGTGTGTGTGTGTGTGTGTGTGTGTGTGTGTGTGTGTGTGTGTGTGTGTGTGTGTGTATGTGCGTGTGTGTGCGAATGCGCGTGAACACATGTGCGTGTGTGTGCGTCTGTCTGTGCGGCTTTGTGTATGTGCATGTCCCTATGTGTGTGTGTGTGTGTGTGTGTTTGTGTGTGTGTGTGTGTATATGTGTGTGATGTATGCCAGGTATGACTTGATGTGGCTGCAAAGGACCATTCCAGACCCTCCATTGCCCGTGTCGCAAAAAGGAAAGGAAGTGCAACTCGACGTTTCATCGAGGGAACAGCAATTGCTGTAACCATGAGGACCCAAGGGCGTCGACTAGTCAAGTGGCAATCTCTGTCACGTTCATAAATTGATTTCACTGTACTGTATATTGGCTTGCCTGGCAGAAACGACGCCGTTTTATGTAAACAATCCCGTTTCCTCGACGCATGACGGCCGTGTATGACGTTGCACGTGCACTGCGGATAGGAATGTCCGTGTCTGCGATAGAGTGGCGTTAGAAGTTGGGCATCAATCAATATGAAACATTGTGATATGTAGTATAGCTGTCGGGGGCCTCAACTTGCTGGCAGCAATTTCAAGACGAGTCGCTGAGAGTGACGAGGTATTGATGTTTACGAAAATAAGTGAAAATTGCTCAGCCGTATGGATGAAAGGAGTGGTACGATATGGCAGATATGATTAGATATGTAGCACAGCTCAGTTGTTGTGTCTGAACCGACGACATGGCTGACTACTTTGTGAGACGAGGGCCCATAACCCATAGAAGGTGCAAAGTAACTGAAAGTGAAAGTGAGAGAGATCAATGGTAACACGAGTCACCGTGAGGTGGCTGTAAACAGTCTAGCTTGCTCAGGTGTGAGGCATGTATATGGTATTGGTCACACATGGTGCTGCGCTATGTAGCACTGTTGCATTTGAGGGACTGCCAGCTGACAGGTAAGAATTGAATCATAAACTGTGCAGCTGGTTAGCACTCGTGAGATGTTCAAACGCACAGAGGAATGCATTATATATGGGTGTGTCTTAACGCATGCAGCAGAGTCACCTTCCGTGATACAATCTACAGATTGGGGACTCAACCCGCTACCGCAGTGTTTCACTTAAACAATACGCCGTCCTACTTCCAGAGACAAGCACCATATGATGCCACCCATTTGTTGTCGGTCGTGTCGAATTATTGTATATGTAAGGTTTGCACTGCCTTTTGAATTGCAATATAAAATGGGAGGGACGGGCGGCATGGTCTGTATATCGCCGCTGCCGTAAGATCACCGTTGAAAACATCATTAGCTTGTGCAACGAAGCGAAATTGCAGCAGCGCTTCCTCAAGAGAAAGTCCGCGTTGCAAGCCTTGCCGGTGAGGTGTTCGACCACATCAGGGAGGCTCACATTGCCGTGGGGCATTGGAAGGTATGTTTTCCCCACCGATTGCGTGACATTCTTATTTGCACATCACGCGAAGTTTAGCCATGCTAGCAGCTCTCAATAACGTCGTGCGCTCTGAATGGTTATCATTCATTGTAACTATTGGCGCGCGTCGATATGATAAGTCACTTCACATCAGTAAAAAAGTATGTCAACATCCCCCGGCGAGTATGTAATCTCTTTGCGACACTTGCACATGATGCAGAAAGTTGTAAAGCGAGAGGCAAAAGCTGGTGCTCGCATAATCCTATCAAAGGGGAAGCTTTGTGCTCGTGGCCAGGTTGATCTCGTCGTCTACCAAAGCTCCCCGTTCATGAGCTAAAAGTACCTGCTCACCTACATCGACTATGGCCTGGAGATGGGATTTGTTGCTCCACTACCCAACGCGTACGTTTGAGCGCGGGCGCGCGCGCGCGCGCGTGTGTGTGTGTGTGTGTGTGTGTGTGTGTGTGTGTGTGTGTGTGTGTGTGTGTGTGTGTGTGTGTGTGTGTGTGTGTGTATGTGTGTGTGTGTGTGTGTGCGTGTGTGTGTGTGCGTGTGTGTGGGATCCTGTGTGCGAGGATATTCGTTCGTGTGTGTGTGTTCTATGGTTCTGCGTGTGTATGTGTGTGTGTGTGTTGAAATATGGGCGTGTATGTGAGCTTGTCTGTGTGGCTTTGTGTATGTATGTGTGTGCTTGTCCTTGTGTGTGCTTGTGTGTGTGTGTGTGTGTGTGTGTGGGTGTGTGTGTGTGTGTGTGCGTGTGTGTGTGTGCGTGTGTGTGGGATCCTGTGTGCGAGGATATTCGTTCGTGTGTGTGTGTTCTATGGTTCTGCGTGTGTATGTGTGTGTGTGTGTTGAAATATGGGCGTGTATGTGAGCTTGTCTGTGTGGCTTTGTGTATGTATGTGTGTGCTTGTCCTTGTGTGTGCTTGTGTGTGTGTGTGTGTGTGTGTGTGGGTGTGTGTGTGTGTGTGTGTGTGTGTGTGTGTGTGTGTGTGTGTGTGTGAGAGAGAGAGAGAGAGGTATGTAATGTATGCCAGGTATGACGCGATGTGGCTGCAAAGGACCATACCAGGCCCTTCATTGTCCGTGTGGTAAAAAGGAAAGGAAGTGCAACTCGACGTTTCATCGAGGGAACAGCAATTGCTGCAACCATGAGGACCCAAGGGCGTCGACTAGTCAAGTGGCAATCTCTGTCACGTTCATGAATTGATTTCATTCTACGATACATTATCTTGCCTCGCACAAACGACTCAGTTTTATGTAAGCAATCCCTTCTCCTCGACACATGCAGCCTTGTATGACGCTGCATGTGCACTGCGGATAGGAATGTTCGTGTCTGCGCTAGAGTGGCGTTAGAAGTTGGGCATTAATCAATATGAAACATTATGTTAAGTAGTAGTTATCGGGGGCCTCAAATTGCTGGCAGCAAGCAATATCATGATGCAACAACTACATTTTCGTAAATTTGAAATGAATGACCGAAGCTTTGCTACAAACCGCGGACAAGAGTAGACCTTGTATCATGTAAGAGGAACCTCCGCAAACACGCCCGTCCCTGTGAATATGGGCGAGGGAAAGAGTGATCCATTACCAAATGGGTCACAAGCGGAATGACATCGTCACCTGTGTGCATACTGGAGTCTAAAAATCACCCATGTGCACGTGGGTCCACCCATATGTGCACATGTGGGAGTTGTACACATGGCTCTTAACATATATACTGCAGTAGGGCACGTGCTTGCTCGCTCGCGAGGTGAGAAGAGCGGCGGAGTTCCCCTCCATCTCATCCGGGATATTCTTATGCACAGAGGAGATCCAAACTATGACACAATTCGTTATTAACGACTATATTTCGAGGCTGCCCGAATCGGAATTGGCGCTTAGCGATTACGTGCGCTTCGGTTTTTTGTCCGCAAACTATGTAACGTCGTCATCATGTCGACCGGCGAGTCGCTTATCCCACAAGTTCTATGCACACCCATAATACAGCTTCGGGTGCACCCGTCGCACTTCGCGGCCTCCGGTAGGCTTCCGAGTAGCATGGTTAACATAGAAATATGGCTTATGTTGCGCCGCCGTGCGAGGGGGTGGTAATGGCGACGCGGGTAGAGCCGTGGAGTTGGGCTGCACAGCAACATTTCACCCGTGCCAACAACGGCATGCTTACACACCTCGTTATCGACCCGCTCGTTCCCCTTGATTCCATTTTTAAACGTAGCTGCATCTCACAACGGATAGACCAGCATATTTCATGCACGCTCAGCCTCCTGGAAGTATAGGTGTTGGGGGAGAGGCGGTTTCCTGATGCGAGAGGTATCTACGGAGGAGAGCCAGTGTTGGACGCATACACACACACACGAACACACACACACACACACACACACACACACACACACACACACACACACACACACACACACACACACACACAATGCGAAACCTCAAATAAAACATTACAGACACACACGTACATAGGTAGACCATCAACCACAACGAGTGACATACGACCGCACACACACACACACACACACACACACACACACACACACACACACACACACACACACACACACACACACACACACAGGTGTACAAGCACGAAATCTATTGCACATAAGCATACGTGCGCAACGCTTCTCAAGTGTTCATACACACAAAGACACAGGCAGACATAGAGATACACCGCCACACCCAAATATACACACCATTACAAACATACGAACGCACAACAGATTAACAAGGCAACATGTATATATACATACACAGAGTAAAGGGGAAGAAATAGACACACGCACACGCACAAGCAAAAGCTCAAACATAAATATGCATCCACAAACGAATGCAGATCGAAACAAGCAACACGATCACACACATCCTGCCACCCAAAGAATAAACACATGCTAGACCGTAGTAATGCACAAACTCGTTGTCACAGAAACACACACACACACACACACACACACACACACACACACACACACACACACGCACACACACACATGCACATGCTCGCGCACAAGGTATGAATGCTGAAACAATAATGAGAGGGTTACGATGTCGCAACGATCCGTAAACACGTTCAAGACCCACATTGTATGAAGGTGCCGTTCAGCACCCCTGCCTCGTCCCATGCATTGAGCAACATAGCAACTCTGGGCTTGATGCGATTTGGGGCTATACATCTTTACTTTATTGATTTAGCCAATACTGCTACGCGATGTGGTGGTGGAGCGTAGATTCGATTGGATTGGAAAAGCTCCATTTGCCCCCATTATTCAGAAGTATCCATTACATTTGAAAAACTTTATAAATAATCACCAAAGACGATAAAGACATCAGAGGTTTTGTATTTGTCTCAAATGATGGGAATTAGTTGTTGTGGTGCTACGCTTAGTGCTCTCAGAATGACAAATTGAATGTCTGGTGAGCAGTGCGACAGTTTGAAAATGACATAAAGGCAGCTGTGTGACTATGTGGCAAGGGCGCAGAGCACGGGCGGGGTGGGCTTGGAAATTCAACAGTCAACAATAGTAGTAAAAACATCAGGAATCATTGGCATGCAAATATCTTGCAATGAAAAATTATGGGAGCGTTCTTCCCATCAATGCGGCGATAAGAATTATTGCGTGTGAGTGCTACCAAATACGGCAAAGCAAGGTCTAGCACATGCGAAGGCATCTCAAAGAAAGCGAGTTTTAATTGAATGAAATGATATATTGCCATTTTCGATAGTTGCCCAAATTTTGCTGTCAGCTTCTTTCCCCCATCGAAAAAACAGGTATGGTTGATTGACAGTCGTTTACTTTATGCCATTCGCGCGAAGCGTAAAATGGGATGTCCACAACTTTGAAAGTATCAATGCAGATGAAAAGCCCCACCGTTGCCATCCGTGTAACACCATATTGTGCAAATGAGAAAGATCGACTGCAT
The DNA here is from genome assembly GCA_026401115.1 of Tetraselmis chui. Lineage (NCBI taxonomy): Eukaryota > Viridiplantae > Chlorophyta > Chlorodendrophyceae > Chlorodendrales > Chlorodendraceae > Tetraselmis > Tetraselmis chui. Next base: position 5,545 of record JAPMLY010002522.1, read on the forward strand.
TTGCAGTTCTTTATCGGGAGTGCATCTGTCGGAGCAAGCCACATCAAAGCAACGTCATAGTGTTTGATGCGAGACGCGGATTAATGCACATTCTCGGTGAATACGTGTAACACAGTATTACTTATGTGCAATGTATGTGTCTATACAAGGTCGGCATCTTCAATTGTCTTTTACAAGGTCGCCATGGATTATGCAGATTGTTTACTATCAGCTGCTACCACCCATCGATAAACAAATTATATTTAGTTGATGCTCGTCCACTCGGCGTATCAACAGGGTGTGCCAAAAAAATGGAAGTTAATAATGTTGAAATCAAATCCAAATGCTTCTGCCCGTGTAGCAATATGCATTTCATGCAAATGGAAAATATTATATACGCACTGAATCTGCATTGCGTTCTCGGGAGGAGCCTTCAGGGCAAGCCACAGTTATGATCACACAGCACAGCCACGCCTTGGGGTTTATTTGATTCGAGACAGAGAGTCAAGCACTTTCTTAGTTGCCATGTCTAAACAAAATGCATTATTGTCTGCATTGCTGCGTGTGCTGTGCATATACAAGGTCCACAGCTCCTATTCCTCTTGTATCTAAATTTGAATACTCTTAAGTTCAAATGCTCATTTTCAGCGTCGACGATAATGGGGACTGCCTGACTCCTGAATGAGATGCAAAGTGTCATAGCTGGATAGCGCTCACACATAATAGTTCATAACGCACTGTCACCGCATTTTATAGTCTAAGGGAGAACCTTTTCATAATTTGCGATGCGCGATATTTGTGTGCACCACGGGATAATGTTCATAATTTTCTTTGCCCTATATTTGCATAGATAGTGGCATAGATAGTAAACATTAGGCATAGATAATGGCAATGCAAATTATTCAATAATTCAAACCCCACTTTCTTTGGGATGCTTGCACAGCGCGGCGGGGGGATATTTGGGGGTAACGCTACTGGGCCGACGCAGGCGATCGGGGCCGATAATTTGGGTTGGGAGCGTGAAGGCACATAAAACGTGAAAGTTAGTTAGGCCAGTGACAAGACGGGGACGAGGGGCGGGGCTAGGCACGACTGCGCGAGTGTCCGGGACTGAAACCCTTTACGCAACCACACATCGCCACGCTCGCTCGTAAAACACTGAGATGGCAGTCACACAAACACAAACTGAGACACAAACACATTCATAAATCCACAACAAAACAAAAACACATACACATATATTAATACGCAACAGCAAATAATTGCACATAGACACTGTTAAAAACACACAGGCCGTCTCTCAAAAGTACGTGCATACTGACAGAGAGGCTAAGAGCCTCACACACGCACATAGACGCAGCAGCATACAACTGCACGCACATATCGAGACAGGCATATACGAACTGGTACATAGTCATAAACAGAAAAGTAGTCATGGAGACACAAACAACGCAGAGGCAGACAAACGCACACCTACTCACGAATAAACTCACAGACACGCGCGTAAGGATCCTCACTGACACAGACTTTCACACAAGACCAGACACATGAACGTGTACACGCACCCACAATTCTTTCACACACACACACACACACACACACACACACACAAACAAGTCAATACACAGTCAGAGGCACACATAAGCAGCGACAGAACAGAAGCACACACATGCATTCACACATGCATAGACACAAGCAAACAAATTCAAAAGAATAAGCACAAATAATAAACAGTCACATTCACAACCACATGCATTTGTAGACTGGCAAGCACACTCACATACCCAAGCAAAAACAGCATACCCGACGTAGGAAAAGAAACATATGTCAAACTTACACACACACACGCACACACACACACACACACACACACACACACACACACACACACACAATCAAAGATACTCCAAACATACACTGAGAGGCACAAGGACAGTCACACAATCAAAGATACCTAACAAACACAAGAAAACGCATATAAAGTTAATCACACGATCATACAGACAAACAACATAAACAGACAGCTTCACAAATTAACGTGTCAACAATATGCATATATACGCACACACAACTTGTTGATACGTACATAGACACACATACCACAACATATATACATGTATATGACAGACATGTTCACAGACACCAGATAATATAAATACCCGTATGAAAAATTGAATTAATCGCAAATCCACATGCACAGACACATACGCATCCATTTTTCATTAGCAAAACCAATTGCGCATTCACACACACGCACAAACAAAGACATGCAAAGCAAAAATATGCTTAAACTCAGATACACAGACAGTCACACTCTATCAAACACAGAGTAATATTCGTAACAACAGAAAAGAAACAAACAAACAGACATATATTCGTGCACGCCACACACGAATATACAGATAAAACCAAAGGAGTGCAGAGATTGACACAATAAGTCAGATACACAGCAACAAACACAAACGCAGTAACAGAAACACAAACCACAAGAGGCACTTGAACACACACGCACGCACACACACACACGCACACACGCACACACACACACGCACACACACACACACACAAACACACACACAAACCAATATCATGTGAAACCTCCCGAACAAATTAAACATTACAGATACGCACACATATACAGATATACCATAAAACACAACGAGTGACATACGACCACACATACACACACACACACACACACACACCTTTACACACTACCACACAAACAAGAATCTTATTACCACTAGCTAACGCAGGTAACGTCAGAGACCCTCATACACACAGGCCAACACACAGATAGATTGCCATAGACACACCAGCAGTAGACATCGCTGTTTACGGTGATCTCATCCGCGTAGCAAAATTTTTGTTTAATTGTGCAAGCGACAGCTGATGCTCTCCCTTCACAAACCCCACGTCCAATCGGATTAGGTTGCTTGCTCTTGAGTTCTCCAGACTCACAGGCGTCCAGTTCTTGAGCATATCTAGAGCCTATCGTCCTACCCTGCGACGATGCCGCACGTGTCCGTTTATCCCACTCACATCCCTGCGCTCCGATGCATTGCGGCGTACCAGGTTGGCCACAACTGGCAGCAGCAGCGCAAGTACGGTAACAGGCGACCTTGCCATCAAATCGATGCAAACACATTCACCTGTCCGAATAATGTAACACGTGAAACCGCATAAGTGATGATAACTCAGCAACCTCTACAGTAGTGAAAGCTATACACGCACTGCCAACTCAGGTATCAGTAAACCTTATGGGCTGCACTTCAAGGACAGCGACATACATCGAAACACAACTTCAACCATATTATATGTATTTGCGCGTTTTTCGGTCCCTTCAGCCTTTTCATCCACCCTCCCCCCCCACACACACCTACGCAAACGGCCCCCCCCCCTCCCCCGCACACACGCACAAGGTGTGCATTCTGAACACAATAATGGGAGGGCAATGGTATAAAAGCGACCAGTAATATATTTCAATACGTCCGTTGTATGAAGGTGCCGCTCATCACCGTCCCCTACTTTGTCCCCCGCATTGAACCACAACGCAACTCTGGGGTTGATACATTTGGGGGCTACATGCATTTTTCTGTCTAGATTTGTTTAATAGTCAGCAATGCAACGCGAAATGGTGGAGGAGCGGCAATGCGATTCAATTGCAGACGGGGACATTTGGGAGTATCCATTGCAGTTGATTATCTGGTTGTGTGTACAGCCACTGAATTGTCTGGTTGTGGTACTATCAAATGGATGTGCATGACAGATGATTTATCTGCCGGTGACAAGTTTGACATTTGAAAATAACATAAGGGAAGGTGTATCGCTATGCTTAAGTGCTACAAGCACGGGGGTGGGCTTGGACATATGATAGTCGTCAACAATATTCCAAGAGTTGCATGCCAATGATATTGGGCAGTGCCAATTATGAAAGCGATTATCTCCCCATCATGAATCATAAATGCGGCGATTCGACATAATATTGCGTTCGAGCGCTATCCAATTAAGACGCAGCAATACATGTCTATCACGACCTGTGCGACCATCCCAAAGAAAATGGGGTCTAAATAGACGAATTGAATCGCCATTGATTTTACGTAAATGAAAAAATACATATGCACTGATCTCGCAATGCTTTGTCGTGAGGAGTCTTCAGAGTAAGGCGTAGTTTGGAGACCACAGCACAGCCACGTCAATGTGCTGGATGTGCGAGACGGAAAACTCCAAGCACTCTCTCAGTGACCGTGTTTAAGCAATGTATATGACTTGTGTGCATTGCCTGCGTGTGCCTATACAAGATCCACAGCACCAATTTTCCTTTAAACTGAAAATGAATTAATTGAAGTAGATATGCTCATTTACAGCAACTACGGTGATGGTGACTGCCTGACTCCTGAATGAGATGCGCTCACGTGTCAGCCAGTGCACTTTGTCGAGAAATAGTATACAAAGCTTGAGTTGTGGTTTCGGAGTATGACCCGTTGTGAATTGACTCTCGAGCCCCACCCCCCCGTCGCTGCGACTGACTACCATCAAACAAATAACACTCATACTGAATTGTATCCGCAATAAATTCAGGATATGGTGAATTATGTCACAGGTGAAGGACGCGTTCGTGATATGCTGACACTTTTAGAATAATGTTTACATTTCGCTCAGTTGAATCCCTCGTTTGCTGTCTGGTCACAAAATATGCGCTCTGCTACGTGCAATTATCTCATTTCATCTGATTGACATATTTGGTTGTGTCCATACCACGACTTCACCTCTAAGTCATCCTCGTTGAGCAAGAGAGCTGTCTGCTTGTGCTCGCAACCTTGGGAGCGGATTGGCGACCTTTCGGTGCGAGCAGCGCATGGCTTTTTCATGGACCTTCTTGTGCGAGAGCACTCGCCCCCCCCGTGCATGGGCCATCTAAAAATCGTCACTTAAAAGCAGTTATGCATCACCGTCGTCCCAAGGACAGCCATGCTCCCTCGCCCAGTTGAATACCTCTGTATGGTTTGCCAGCTTCGCAAGAAAGCATGCCTGCTCAGTCCAAGGGCAGCCTTGCCCCCTCGCCCATTGCAATACCTCTAGATGACCTCCAAAGGCGGCTTCACTACATACTTCTTCATTCCAAGGGCAACCTTGCCCCCTCGCCCATTGCAGCACCTCCAAATGACCTCCACAAGCGGCAGCAATACTACATACCTCTGCATCCCAAGGGCAGCCTTGCTCTCTTGCCCATTCCAACACGTCCAGATGTCCTCCCTGAGCGGCTTCCCTACAAACCCACTCATCCCAAGGGCAACCCTGCTCCCTCGCCCATTGCAACATTTCCATATGACCTCGTCTAGCGGCATAACGACATACGTCTTCATTCCAAGCCCAGCCTCGCTCCCTCGCCCATTGCAACATCTCCAGATGACCTCCATAAGCGGCTTCCCTACAAACCCGTTTATCCCAAGGGCAACCTTGCTCCGTCGCCCATTGCAGCATCTCCAAATGACCTCCTTCAGCAGCAAACTTGCATACCAGCTTATCCCAAGGGCAGCCTTGCCCCCTCGCCCATTGCAACATCTGTAGATGACCTCCTTCAGCGGCAGCACTACATACCCGCTCATTCCAAGGGCAGCCTTGCCCCCTCGCCCATTGCAGCACCTCTAGATGACTTGCTTCAGCAGCAAAACTGCATACTTCTTCATTCCAAGGGCAACCTTGCCCCCTCGCCCACTGCAACATTTCCAGATGACCTCTTGAAGCAGCACCACTACACACCTGCTCATCCCAAGGGCAGCCTTGCTCCCTCGCCCATTGCAACATCTGTAGATGACCTTCATGAGCGGCAGCACGACATACCCGCTCATTCCAAGGGCAGCCTTGCCCCCTCGCCCATTGCAGCACCTCCAAATGACCTCTCATAGCGGCAGCACTAAATACTTCTTCATTCCAAGTGCAGCCTTGCTCCCTCGCCCATTGCAACACCTCCAGATGACCCCACCTAGCGGCAGCACTACATACCCGCTCATCCCAAGGACAGCCTTGCTCCCTCGCCCACTGCAGCACCTCCAAATGACCTCCTTCAGCGGCATGAGTACATACCCATTCATCCCAATTGCAACCTTGCTCCCTCGCCCATTGCAACACCTCTAGATGACCCCACCTAGCGGCAGCACTACATGCCCGCTCATTCCAAGGGCAGCCTTGCCCCCTCGCCCATTGCAGCACCTCCAGATGACCCCACCTAGCGGCACCACTACATACTTCTTCATTCCAAGTGCAGCCTTGCTCCCTCGCCCATTGCAACACCTCCAGATGACCTCCTTCAGCGGCATGAGTACATACCCATTCATCCCAATTGCAATCTTGCTCCCTCGCCCATTGCAACACCTCTAGATGACCCCACCTAGCGGCAGCACTACATGCCCGCTCATTCCAAGGGCAGCCTTGCCCCCTCGCCCATTGCAGCACCTCCAGATGACCCCACCTAGCGGCACCACTACATACTTCTTCATTCCAAGTGCAGCCTTGCTCCCTCGCCCATTGCAGCACCTCCAAATGACCTTCCTCAGCGGCATAGCGGCATACCCGCTCATCCCAAGGGCAGCCTTGCTCCCTAATCCATTGTAGCGAGGGCAACTGGCCTCCACGGGCGGCGGCGGCGCAAGCAGCCTCCGTCAATTTGCAGCCTTCTTCTGTAACCCACTCCAGCACCTCCAATTGTCCTAACTCTGCAAAAAGAACAAAAAGTGGTTGAATATATTATCAAAAACATAAAAGCAGTTGCGACTTGCGACAATGGCGCGTGCGGAATCGGACGTCAGTTCCCAACAGATTATAGCACCCGTTCGACACATATATTTATCGTTATGTCAATCTGTATGCACAATACCTGCAACACACACTAAACAAATGGAGGGCACCAGAAGGACTTGGTTTAAAAGACGATACACCCAAACGCGTAAACAGGTTATACTCTTCGCGGGCTCGCG
>JAPMLY010002522.1:20000-27500 GCA_026401115.1 Tetraselmis chui
GTTTTATAATTGAATGAAATGATACATTACCATGATCTTTGCCCAATTTTTGCTGTCAGCTTCTTTCCCCCGTCAATAAATCAGCTATGGTTCATTGGCAATCGTCTTCTATATGCCACTGGCGCGAAGCATAAACTGGGATGTCCACAAGTTTGAAATCATTAATGAAGATAAATGCCGTAGACGAATATTCTTAGCCAAGTCATATGCTTACAATAAACATAGTCGCTATGTGTCCAGATCATACAAATGGACCTCACTGACTGTCACAGTAAAACAAGCACGGCATACATGCATCAGTACGAAACAGCCTTGGTGGCGGCCAAGTCAAGGCACAGCACACCGCAATTCGACGGGGTCCCGCTCAGCCGTGGCACGTTGTAGCCGCGGAGGGGATATTTGGGGGGTAACGCTACTAGGCCGAGGCAGGGGATCGGGGCCGATAATTTGGGTTGGGAGGGTGAAGGCACATAAAACGTGAAAGTTAGTCAAGCCAGTGACAGGACGGGGACGAGGGGCGGGGCTAGGCACGACTACGCGAGTGTCGGGGACTGAACCCTTTACGCAACCATACATCGCCACGCTTGCTCGAAAAACACTGAGATGGCAGTCACACAGATCCGCAGAAACAGTAGGGAAACAAACAAAACAGGGAAATATGCATATATTCGTTCACGCCGCAAACTAATATATACAAAGATAAAAACGAGGGAGTGCAGAGACTGACACAAGCATTCAGGTACACAGCCACAAACACAAACACAAGAGGCACTTGAACACACACACACACACACACACAGATTATGCGAAACCTCATGAACAAATAGAACATTACAGACACGCACACATACAGGTAGACCATCAAACACAACGAGTGACATACGACCGCACATGCACACAGCCATACAACCACGAAACATTTGCACATAAGCATACGTGCGCAACGCTTCTCACGTTCTTACACATAACGACACAGAGATACACCGGCACACCCAAATATACACACCATTACAAACATACGAACGCAAAACCATTATTTAACACGGCAACATGTATATATACATGCACAGAGTCGAAGGAAAGAAACAGACACATGCATACGCACAAGTGAAAGCTCAAATACACGGTCACAATCGCATGCAGTTATAGACTAGCAAGCACGATCACACACACTCTGCCACACAAAACGTTAACACATGCCAAACCGTAGTAATGCACTAAATCATAGTCAGAAGCACAGTCACACACACACACACACACACACACACACACACACACACACACACAAGAAACCTAATAACACAAGCTAACGCAGGCAACGTCATAGACCCTCATACACACAGGCCAACACACAGATAGATTGCCATAGATACACCGCCAAAAACAAATTTAGACACATAGACATACAGACACGCACGCACGCACACACACGCACACACACACACACACACACACACACACACACACACACACACACACACACACGTACGTATCTACGTACGCACACACACACACACGCGCGCACATAAAACGTCTATGTGTCTAAGCAAACACTCTGTTTACTGATGCATTATTCACAGACACGCATCTAATTTATACATAATTTATGCGTACGCGCGCCCGCGCGTGCGCGCTCGCGCGCTTGTGTGTGTGTGTGTGTGTGTGTGTGTGTGTGTGTGTGTGTGTGTGTGTGTGTGTGTGTGTGTGTGTGTGTGTGTGTGTGTGTGTGTGTGTGTGTGTGTGTTAGATGGCAGCTGATCTCTATTAACGTACAAGTTTCATTTACGATATTTGACGACACAATAAATATGCAAAAGTGGGAAGAGCTCATAAATATATCCACAACCTCAGCTCGCCAAGCAAACAGTGCCTTCATCCGTCCTCTTATTGCGTAAGGCGTCACAGCTATATTCTAACCTTCCTTGCCGGCCGCACCACCCCCGACCTTATCACCTGTGCCCACTTCCACAGAAAGTGTGAACGACTCGTCGATCACTGACTCGAGAGGATATTTCCCACCATTTTCTTCACCGGCGCCAAACCCCTCAGCCGCCTGCATTCAGTCCATCGATGAAGGTTGCCGAAAGCTAGGTCCTTATTGCTTCTTAAGTACGTGGGTATGCGTGCGAGGTGGTAGATAATAATGAAGACGAAACCGCCGACAGCAGCGAATTCGTAGCGGCAATAGTACAATCCGCCGTTCTGCTAGCGCGCTAACCTGCTTATTCGGAAAAAGCGGCCGCGTGAGTACTCTCGCTCGCCAGCTACAGGTGGCACCCTAGCGCGAATACCTAACTCACGATTCGAAAGTAAGAGCTTGCAGCCCAGTGGTCGGCACTACTTGGCAGCGAGGTGGAGCATTCCTTTACACATACAGTGATCACCTCCGCCGGAGAGTGAAGGTATCAAAAAAAGTGGTTGAGTATACATTAATTCCACGAAAACACAGCAACAATAACTGATAATTTCTAGTAGCCTGGCAAAACGCAAAACGCTACCTGCATAAACGGATGAGGGAGGTCAACAGCTTCAAGTGGACCTGATATCACCAGCGTGTAGTGGTGGCTGCGATAATCCAACCCAACCTAGCGCTGCTCAGCGGGCCCAGGGCAGGTTTCGTAGTAAGGTAGCGATACTCGGGCGGTTACGAGGTTGCTGAGGACCTCCGCGGTCGGTCCATCTGATTCCTCCGAAGGGTCTTGCGTGCTGAGTATGTGATTACATATGAATTCCGATAACAAGGCGAACGGATGTATTTATAATAACGAACACGTGCAGAAAAAATATTGATGCGGTTCCGAATTTAACCCAAATAGCTGGTAATTAGATCGATCAGTTCTGACGCCTCTTAGAAAGTTCTGAAATACAGCACATGTTTATTTGGGAAACTCGCTTTTCGTATGGTGCGCGCTGATGCTGTAGTGATCAAATACTGCGTGCTGAGTTTTTCACAGTCCACACGCCCCCGCCGCCGCGCCCAGCGAAAGCTGATCATGCCACAGCACGGGGACGCCAAATCAAAGTTGCGCATATGATTGTGGTTGCGCTCAGGCCTAGCCTCTGCATGTTTCAACAATAACCCTAAGCGTACGTATCGCGGTGATATCCCGACTGTTTTCGACGGCTCATCGCCTGCCCGGACTACGCGTAGTCCGTCATACACTGTAGACTCCCGCGAAAGCTCGGCAGCACTACGGCTGTGGCGGCGATATGAACGCTAGTAAACGGCAGTCTTGGGTCCTTCCCGCGGAGGTGCTGGTGTCGATCGCGACTCTACTCGAGCCAACGCACCGCGGGGTGGTGAGGCACGTCAGCCGCGATTGGAGGGCTGCTGTGCGAGCGGTGGCGGAGGCGGGGGAGGGCGACGGGCTGGTTGACACCAGCAGCTTCCGCCTGTGTTCCTCCTCCTTGTGCGGTAGCTTGGACCTCGTCAAATGGGGAAGGGGGGCCCAGGGGTGCCCCTGGTCCCTAAAACAGTGGATGGAGAAGGCAGCAGGTGAGGTGAACGTGCCACGAGAGGTGTTGAATAAAGGGGGCGGATACTGAAGTAAGGGAAGCTGCGGTATTGCCGCGAGACCGCGGGGAGTTTCTATATGAGAGTAACCTATCTATATATGCGTTTGGGTATGTCGTCTTTTAAATCAAGTCCTGCTGGTGCCCTCCCTTTGTTTTGATATGTGTGTTGCAGCTATTGTGCATATAAATTAACACAATGAGAAATAAATGTGTCGAACGTGTGGTAAGCCCTTGTTTGGGAACTAACGTCGATTCTTTGTCGCAACTGCTCTTTATATTTTATAATATGTTGAACGTTTCTTGTTCTTTTTGCAGAGACAGGCCAGTTGCCCACGCTCCAATGGATAAGGGAGCAAGGCTGCCCTTGGGATGAAGACGTATGTTTTATGGCCGCTAGAGGAGGTCATCTGGAGGTGCTGCAATGGGCGAGGGAGCAAGGCTGCACCTGGAATGAGCAGGTATGTAATGCTGCCGCTGGAGGAGGTCATATGGAGGTGTTGCAATGGGCGAGGGAGCAAGGTTGCCCTTGGAATGCGCTGGTATGTAGTGGTGCCGCTGGTGGAGGTCATTTGGAGATGCTGCAATGGGCGAGGGAGCAAGGTTGCCCTTTTAGTAGAGGAGTATGTAGTGGTGCCGCTGATGGAGGTCATCTGAAGGTGCTGCAATGGGCGAGGGAGCAAGGTTGCCCTTGGAATGAAGAAGTATGTAGTGGTGCCGCTGGTGGAGGTCATCTGGAGGTGTTGCAATGGGCGAGGGGGCAAGGCTGCCCTTGGGATGAGCGGGTTTGTAGTGAAGCCGCCAGAGGAGGTCATTTGGAAGTGTTGCAATGGGCGAGGGAGCAAGGCTGCCCTTGGGTTGGGCGGGTGTGTTGGTTTGCCGCTAGAGGAGGTCATCTGGAGGTGCTGCAATGGGCGAGGGAGCAAGGCTGCCCTTGGGATGAGTGGGTGTGTATTGGTGCCGCTGTTGAAGGTCATTTGGAGGTGCTACAATGGGCGAGGGAGCATGGGTGCCCTTGGAATGAAAAAGTATGTAGGATAGCCGCTAGACTCGGACATCTAAAGATGTTGCAATGGGCGAGGGAGCAAGGCTGCCCTTGGGATGAGTGGGTATGTATTGGTGCCGCTGATGGAGGTCATTTGGAGGTGTTGCAATGGGCGAGGGAGCAAGGTTGCCCTTGGGATGAGCGGGTATGCGGTCAAGCCGCTCGTGGAGGTCATCTGGAGGTGCTGCAATGGGCGAGGGAGCAAGGCTGCCCTTGGGATGAGCGGGTATGCGGTCAAGCCGCTGGGGGAGGTCATCTGGAGGTGCTGCAATGGGCGAGGGGGCAAGGCTGCCCGTGGGATGAGCGGGTATGTAGTGAAGCCGCCAGAGGAGGTCATTTAGAGGTGTTGCAATGGGCGCGAGCGCAGGGATGTCCTTGGAATGAGCAGGTATGCTTTCTTGCGAAGCTGGCAAACCATACAGAGGTATTCAACTGGGCGACGGAGCATGGCTGTCCTTGGGACGACGGTGACACATAACTGCTTGCAAGTGACGATTTTTAGAGCGCCACGGACTCGGGGGGACGAGCAGGGACGCGAGAAGGGACAGGGGGGACCAGTGCTGTCGCACAAGAAGGTCCAGGGAAAAGCCCCGCGCTTCTTGCACCGAAAGGTCGCCAATCCGCTCTCAAGGTTGCGCCCACAGGCAGACAGCTGTCTCGCTAAACGGGGATAATTTGAAGTTGAAGTCGTGGTAATAACGCAACCAAATATGTCAATCAGATGAAATGAGATACTTGCACGCATCAGTGCGCATATTCAGTGAACTGACAGCAAACGAGGGATTCAACTTAGCGAAATGTGAACAATATTTAAAAAGTGTCAACATATCACGAACGCGGCTTTAAGAGTGCCTTCACCTGTGACATAATCCACCATATCCTGAATTGACGGTGGATACATGTTAGTCTGAGTGTTACTTGTGTCATGGTAGTCAGTCGCAGCGACGTGGGGGTGGGGCTTGAGAGTCAATTCACAACGGGTCATACTCCAAAAACACAACTCAAGCTTTGAATAATCTTTCTCGACAAAGTGCACTGGCTGACACTCTGCATCTCATTCAAGAGCCAGGCAGTCCGTCGTCGCTGAAAATGAGGACAATTTACTTCAATTAAATTATTTAAGATGAAGAGGAAGTTGGTGATGTGGATCTTGCATACGCCCACGCAGGCAAGGCACTCCAGTTATATTGTTGAATCACGGGCATTGAAAGAGTGCTTGGAGCTCTCTGTCTCGCGCATCCCGCACATTGACGTGGCTGTGCTGCCGCCTCAAAAGTATACCTTGCTCTGACGGCTCCTCCCGACAAAGCATTGCATATGTGTTTTTCCCATTTACGTAAAATGTTATTGTGACACGGATGGACACATTTGGATGTGACTTCATCATTATTTGTTTCACTTGTGCTCATACCCACTTTTCAATTTCACGTGCCTCATATGAAGTTGACGAGTATCGATGAATTAGACTTGGTTTATCTATAGGCGGGCAGCAGCTGACACTAAGCACTCGGCATAATCAGTGGAGATTTAATTCGTTCAATTTAATCACGCCTTCTTTGCTTGCGCAGGTCGTGGTAGACATGCATTGCTGCGTCGTAACTGGATAGCGCTCATGTCGTAGAGCCGCATGATTCATGATTCATGGGGGGGTCGTGTTCATAATTTTCTTTGCCCTATATTTGGATAGATAATGGCATATTAATCATTAGGCACAGATAATGGCAATGCAAATCATTCAATAATTCAAACCCCACTTTCTTTGGGATGCTTGCACAGGTCCTGTTTGACAATGCTGTGTCATATTTGGATAGCACACAAACATATTATTTCGTATCGCCGCATTTATGAGTCAAAGGGAAAACACTTACATAATTTGTGCGATATTTGCGAGCAACATGTTTTCTGTGTTTTCTACTACTGTTGATTGTTGCATTTTCAAGCCCAACCCCGTGCTTCAAACACAGGACACATGGCGATGGACCTTTTCTTGTGTTCATTTACAATGCCATACCTAACTGGTCCCAATACATTTTATGTGTCACTCATAGCCATGTATTTCAAAGCTCGCAACATAGCAGCACCTCAACAACTAATCGCCCCCCCCCCCCCCCCCCCCCCCCCCCCCATTGAGTTGCCTGGCCAACTTGACTAGGTCCCGCTCACCCGTGGCAAGCATCCGCCGAGGCAGACTCCGTGACGGGGCTTGCTCTCGTCGTTGAACTCTTTTGATGCAGTCTTCCTCGTAACTTGTCAGGCGCTCGTGTAGTGGTAGTCGCAACTGGACAAAAGAAGTCTGGCTCGACTCGTGCCTCTTGGAAAGGCACCGGGCACACGTGGAGTTGACACACGTTGGGAGGTATCGGGCTTGTGGGATCCCGACCGAGCTCTTCAAGGCCGGGTCCGTCGCTTTCAGTGATGTGGCCCTGGCGCGCTGCTGCGGCTGCAGAGCAATTAGGGGATTTGCGGGGACGGGTGAAGGGTGGCCGACTTAACTCCGTTGTAGCAGGAAAGGGGATATGTGGGGGGTAACGCTACTGGGCCGAGGCAGGCGATCGGGGCCGAGCATTTGGGTTGGGAGGGTGAAAGCACATAAAACGTGAATGTTAGCCAGGCCAGTGACAGGACGGGGACGGGGGGCGGGACAAAGCACGCACGACTGCGCGAGTGTCCGGGACTGAAACCCTTTACGCAACCACACATCGCCACATCGCCACGCTCGCTCGTAAAACACAGAGATGGCAGTCACACAAACACAAACTGAGACACAAACACAGTCAGAAATCTACACGAAAGAAAGTATACATACACAGATACAAATACGCACAAGCAAAAAAGTACATAGACACTGTAACAAACACAGAGGCCGTCTCTGAGAAGCACGTGCATACTGACAGAGAGGCTATGAGCCTCACAGACGCACATAGACACAGCAGCATACAAAT
>JAPMLY010002522.1:32500-51501 GCA_026401115.1 Tetraselmis chui
ATGTAGTGCTGCCGCTAGGTGGGGTCATCTAGAGGTGTTGCAATGGGCGAGGGAGCAAGATTGCAATTGGGATGAATGGGTATGTACTCATGCCGCTGAAGGAGGTCATCTGGAGGTGTTGCAATGGGCGAGGGAGCAAGGCTGCACTTGGAATGAAGAAGTATGTAGTGGTGCCGCTAGGTGGGGTCATCTGGAGGTGCTGCAATGGGCGAGGGGGCAAGGCTGCCCTTGGAATGAGCGGGCATGTAGTGCTGCCGCTAGGTGGGGTCATCTAGAGGTGTTGCAATGGGCGAGGGAGCAAGGTTGCAATTGGGATGAATGGGTATGTACTCATGCCGCTGAAGGAGGTCATTTGGAGGTGCTGCAGTGGGCGAGGGAGCAAGGCTGTCCTTGGGATGAGCGGGTATGTAGTGCTGCCGCTAGGTGGGGTCATCTGGAGGTGTTGCAATGGGCGAGGGAGCAAGGCTGCACTTGGAATGAAGAAGTATTTAGTGCTGCCGCTATGAGAGGTCATTTGGAGGTGCTGCAATGGGCGAGGGGGCAAGGCTGCCCTTGGAATGAGCGGGTATGTCGTGCTGCCGCTCATGAAGGTCATCTACAGATGTTGCAATGGGCGAGGGAGCAAGGCTGCCCTTGGGATGAGCAGGTGTGTAGTGGTGCTGCTTCAAGAGGTCATCTGGAAATGTTGCAGTGGGCGAGGGGGCAAGGTTGCCCTTGGAATGAAGAAGTATGCAGTTTTGCTGCTGAAGCAAGTCATCTAGAGGTGCTGCAATGGGCGAGGGGGCAAGGCTGCCCTTGGAATGAGCGGGTATGTAGTGCTGCCGCTGAAGGAGGTCATCTACAGATGTTGCAATGGGCGAGGGGGCAAGGCTGCCCTTGGGATAAGCTGGTATGCAAGTTTGCTGCTGAAGGAGGTCATTTGGAGATGCTGCAATGGGCGACGGAGCAAGGTTGCCCTTGGGATAAACGGGTTTGTAGGGAAGCCGCTTATGGAGGTCATCTGGAGATGTTGCAATGGGCGAGGGAGCGAGGCTGGGCTTGGAATGAAGACGTATGTCGTTATGCCGCTAGACGAGGTCATATGGAAATGTTGCAATGGGCGAGGGAGCAGGGTTGCCCTTGGGATGAGTGGGTTTGTAGGGAAGCCGCTCAGGGAGGACATCTGGACGTGTTGGAATGGGCAAGAGAGCAAGGCTGCCCTTGGGATGCAGAGGTATGTAGTATTGCTGCCGCTTGTGGAGGTCATTTGGAGGTGCTGCAATGGGCGAGGGGGCAAGGTTGCCCTTGGAATGAAGAAGTATGTAGTGAAGCCGCCTTTGGAGGTCATCTAGAGGTATTGCAATGGGCGAGGGGGCAAGGCTGCCCTTGGACTGAGCAGGCATGCTTTCTTGCGAAGCTGGCAAACCATACAGAGGTATTCAACTGGGCGAGGGAGCATGGCTGTCCTTGGGACGACGGTGATGCATAACTGCTTTTAAGTGACGATTTTTAGATGGCCCATGCACGGGGGGGGCGAGTGCTCTCGCACAAGAAGGTCCATGAAAAAGCCATGCGCTGCTCGCACCGAAAGGTCGCCAATCCGCTCCCAAGGTTGCGAGCACAAGCAGACAGCTCTCTTGCTCAACGAGGATGACTTAGAGGTGAAGTCGTGGTATGGACACAACCAAATATGTCAATCAGATGAAATGAGATAATTGCACGTAGCAGAGCGCATATTTTGTGACCAGACAGCAAACGAGGGATTCAACTGAGCGAAATGTAAACATTATTCTAAAAGTGTCAGCATATCACGAACGCGTCCTTCACCTGTGACATAATTCACCATATCCTGAATTTATTGCGGATACAATTCAGTATGAGTGTTATTTGTTTGATGGTAGTCAGTCGCAGCGACGGGGGGGTGGGGCTCGAGAGTCAATTCACAACGGGTCATACTCCGAAACCACAACTCAAGCTTTGTATACTATTTCTCGACAAAGTGCACTGGCTGACACGTGAGCGCATCTCATTCAGGAGTCAGGCAGTCACCATCACCGTAGTTGCTGTAAATGAGCATATCTACTTCAATTAATTCATTTTCAGTTTAAAGGAAAATTGGTGCTGTGGATCTTGTATAGGCACACGCAGGCAATGCACACAAGTCATATACATTGCTTAAACACGGTCACTGAGAGAGTGCTTGGAGTTTTCCGTCTCGCACATCCAGCACATTGACGTGGCTGTGCTGTGGTCTCCAAACTACGCCTTACTCTGAAGACTCCTCACGACAAAGCATTGCGAGATCAGTGCATATGTATTTTTTCATTTACGTAAAATCAATGGCGATTCAATTCGTCTATTTAGACCCCATTTTCTTTGGGATGGTCGCACAGGTCGTGATAGACATGTATTGCTGCGTCTTAATTGGATAGCGCTCGAACGCAATATTATGTCGAATCGCCGCATTTATGATTCATGATGGGGAGATAATCGCTTTCATAATTGGCACTGCCCAATATCATTGGCATGCAACTCTTGGAATATTGTTGACGACTATCATATGTCCAAGCCCACCCCCGTGCTTGTAGCACTTAAGCATAGCGATACACCTTCCCTTATGTTATTTTCAAATGTCAAACTTGTCACCGGCAGATAAATCATCTGTCATGCACATCCATTTGATAGTACCACAACCAGACAATTCAGTGGCTGTACACACAACCAGATAATCAACTGCAATGGATACTCCCAAATGTCCCCGTCTGCAATTGAATCGCATTGCCGCTCCTCCACCATTTCGCGTTGCATTGCTGACTATTAAACAAATCTAGACAGAAAAATGCATGTAGCCCCCAAATGTATCAACCCCAGAGTTGCGTTGTGGTTCAATGCGGGGGACAAAGTAGGGGACGGTGATGAGCGGCACCTTCATACAACGGACGTATTGAAATATATTACTGGTCGCTTTTATACCATTGCCCTCCCATTATTGTGTTCAGAATGCACACCTTGTGCGTGTGTGCGGGGGAGGGGGGGGGCCGTTTGCGTAGGTGTGTGTGGGGGGGAGGGTGGATGAAAAGGCTGTGTTTCGATGTATGTCGCTGTCCTTGAAGTGCAGCCCATAAGGTTTACTGATACCTGAGTTGGCAGTGCGTGTATAGCTTTCACTACTGTAGAGGTTGCTGAGTTATCATCACTTATGCGGTTTCACGTGTTACATTATTCGGACAGGTGAATGTGTTTGCATCGATTTGATGGCAAGGTCGCCTGTTACCGTACTTGCGCTGCTGCTGCCAGTTGTGGCCAACCTGGTACGCCGCAATGCATCGGAGCGCAGGGATGTGAGTGGGATAAACGGACACGTGCGGCATCGTCGCAGGGTAGGACGATAGGCTCTAGATATGCTCAAGAACTGGACGCCTGTGAGTCTGGAGAACTCAAGAGCAAGCAACCTAATCCGATTGGACGTGGGGTTTGTGAAGGGAGAGCATCAGCTGTCGCTTGCACAATTAAACAAAAATTTTGCTACGCGGATGAGATCACCGTAAACAGCGATGTCTACTGCTGGGATCACTCTCAACGCGTACCAACTATGCAATTCTCGACTACCGGGTGATGTTGTAATGTTCTATTTGTTCGTGAGGTTTTGCATAATCTGTGTGTGTGTGTGTGTGTGTGTGTGTGTGTGTGTGTGTGTGTGTGTGTGTGTGTGTGTGTGTGTGTGTGTGTGTGTGTGTATGTGCGTGTGTGTGCGAATGCGCGTGAACACATGTGCGTGTGTGTGCGTCTGTCTGTGCGGCTTTGTGTATGTGCATGTCCCTATGTGTGTGTGTGTGTGTGTGTGTTTGTGTGTGTGTGTGTGTATATGTGTGTGATGTATGCCAGGTATGACTTGATGTGGCTGCAAAGGACCATTCCAGACCCTCCATTGCCCGTGTCGCAAAAAGGAAAGGAAGTGCAACTCGACGTTTCATCGAGGGAACAGCAATTGCTGTAACCATGAGGACCCAAGGGCGTCGACTAGTCAAGTGGCAATCTCTGTCACGTTCATAAATTGATTTCACTGTACTGTATATTGGCTTGCCTGGCAGAAACGACGCCGTTTTATGTAAACAATCCCGTTTCCTCGACGCATGACGGCCGTGTATGACGTTGCACGTGCACTGCGGATAGGAATGTCCGTGTCTGCGATAGAGTGGCGTTAGAAGTTGGGCATCAATCAATATGAAACATTGTGATATGTAGTATAGCTGTCGGGGGCCTCAACTTGCTGGCAGCAATTTCAAGACGAGTCGCTGAGAGTGACGAGGTATTGATGTTTACGAAAATAAGTGAAAATTGCTCAGCCGTATGGATGAAAGGAGTGGTACGATATGGCAGATATGATTAGATATGTAGCACAGCTCAGTTGTTGTGTCTGAACCGACGACATGGCTGACTACTTTGTGAGACGAGGGCCCATAACCCATAGAAGGTGCAAAGTAACTGAAAGTGAAAGTGAGAGAGATCAATGGTAACACGAGTCACCGTGAGGTGGCTGTAAACAGTCTAGCTTGCTCAGGTGTGAGGCATGTATATGGTATTGGTCACACATGGTGCTGCGCTATGTAGCACTGTTGCATTTGAGGGACTGCCAGCTGACAGGTAAGAATTGAATCATAAACTGTGCAGCTGGTTAGCACTCGTGAGATGTTCAAACGCACAGAGGAATGCATTATATATGGGTGTGTCTTAACGCATGCAGCAGAGTCACCTTCCGTGATACAATCTACAGATTGGGGACTCAACCCGCTACCGCAGTGTTTCACTTAAACAATACGCCGTCCTACTTCCAGAGACAAGCACCATATGATGCCACCCATTTGTTGTCGGTCGTGTCGAATTATTGTATATGTAAGGTTTGCACTGCCTTTTGAATTGCAATATAAAATGGGAGGGACGGGCGGCATGGTCTGTATATCGCCGCTGCCGTAAGATCACCGTTGAAAACATCATTAGCTTGTGCAACGAAGCGAAATTGCAGCAGCGCTTCCTCAAGAGAAAGTCCGCGTTGCAAGCCTTGCCGGTGAGGTGTTCGACCACATCAGGGAGGCTCACATTGCCGTGGGGCATTGGAAGGTATGTTTTCCCCACCGATTGCGTGACATTCTTATTTGCACATCACGCGAAGTTTAGCCATGCTAGCAGCTCTCAATAACGTCGTGCGCTCTGAATGGTTATCATTCATTGTAACTATTGGCGCGCGTCGATATGATAAGTCACTTCACATCAGTAAAAAAGTATGTCAACATCCCCCGGCGAGTATGTAATCTCTTTGCGACACTTGCACATGATGCAGAAAGTTGTAAAGCGAGAGGCAAAAGCTGGTGCTCGCATAATCCTATCAAAGGGGAAGCTTTGTGCTCGTGGCCAGGTTGATCTCGTCGTCTACCAAAGCTCCC
The DNA here is from genome assembly GCA_026401115.1 of Tetraselmis chui. Lineage (NCBI taxonomy): Eukaryota > Viridiplantae > Chlorophyta > Chlorodendrophyceae > Chlorodendrales > Chlorodendraceae > Tetraselmis > Tetraselmis chui. The sequence goes on from JAPMLY010002522.1 coordinate 37,921, forward strand.
CGTTCATGAGCTAAAAGTACCTGCTCACCTACATCGACTATGGCCTGGAGATGGGATTTGTTGCTCCACTACCCAACGCGTACGTTTGAGCGCGGGCGCGCGCGCGCGCGCGTGTGTGTGTGTGTGTGTGTGTGTGTGTGTGTGTGTGTGTGTGTGGGGTGTGTGTGTGTGTGTGTGTGTGTTTTCAAGTGCCTCTTTGGTTTGTGTTTCTGCAACTGCGTTTGTGCGTTTGGCTGTGTACCTGAATGCTTGTGTCCATCTCTGCATTCTTTCGTCTTTATCTTTATATTCGTTTGTGGCGTGGACGAATATATGTATATTTTTCTGTTTTGTTTATATTTATTATGTTGCCGCAAATATGTGTCTGTGTCTGATAGAGTGTGTCTGTCCATGCATCTGAGTTTTAGATTTATTTTTGCTTTGTGTGTCTTTGTTTGTGCGTGTGTGTGTGAATGCGCAATTGGTCTTGCTAGTCAAAAAATGAATGCGTCTGTGTCTATGTATGTGCATTTGTTCTTTTTTCAATTGCTCATACGGGTTGTTATGTTATCTGGTGTCTGTGAACATGTGAGTCGTATACATGTATCTATGTTGGGGTATTTTTATCTGTGTGCGTATCAACGAATTGTGTTTGCGTATACATGTATTGTTTGGACATGTTTATTTGCGGGGCGGTCTATTTTTGTTGTTCTGTCTGTACGATCGTGTGAGTAACTCTATATGCGTTTCCTTGTGTTAAATAGGTATCGTAACTATGTGCTTTTCTGTGTGTGTCTAAGTCTGATATATGTTTTTCCCCATGTTGGGGTTGTTGTTTCTGCTTGGGTATGAGAGTGTGCTTGCCTATCTACAAATGCATGCGGCTGCGACAATGACCTGTGTATTTGTGTTTATTCTTTTGCATCATTGGTTTGCTTTTGTCTATGTTTAAATGGATGTGCGTGTTTGTGTTTTGTTCCTGCTTATATGTGCCTCTGTCTGTGCTTGACTGTGTATTATATATTGAGTATGTTTTGTTCTGTTGCTGCTTATGTGTGCCTCTATGTGTGATTGGCAGTGTAGTAATTAATGAGTGTGTGTGTGTATGTGTGTGTGTGTGTGTGTGTGTGTGTGTGTGTGTGTGTGAGTGTGTGTGTGTGTGTGTTGTGTGTGTGTGTGTGTGTGTGTGTGTGTGTGTGTGTGTGTGTGTGTGTGTGTGTGTGTATGTATGTGAAGGAATTGTGTGTGCGTTTACACGTTGATTTTGTATTGTCTTGTGTGAAAGTCTATGTATGTATGCGCGTGTCTGTGACCTTTCATTTCGGTGTGTATTCGTCATCTTCTGACTGCTTGTGCTTCCATAACTAATTCTGTGATTATCACCATGTATCAGTTCGTGTACGCTCGGGTCGATATGTGCGTGCATTTGTATGCTGCTGTGTCTATGTGCGTCTGTGAGGCTCATAGCCTCTCTGTCAGTATGCACGTGCTTCTCAGAGACGGCCTCTGTGTTTGTTACAGTGTCTATGTACTTTTTTGCTTGTGCGTATTTGTATCTGTGTATGTATACTTTCTTTCGTGTAGATTTCTGACTGTGTTTGTGTCTCAGTTTGTGTTTGTGTGACTGCCATCTCTGTGTTTTACGAGCGAGCGTGGCGATGTGGCGATGTGTGGTTGCGTAAAGGGTTTCAGTCCCGGACACTCGCGCAGTCGTGCGTGCTTTGTCCCGCCCCCCGTCCCCGTCCTGTCACTGGCCTGGCTAACATTCACGTTTTATGTGCTTTCACCCTCCCAACCCAAATGCTCGGCCCCGATCGCCTGCCTCGGCCCAGTAGCGTTACCCCCCACATATCCCCTTTCCTGCTACAACGGAGTTAAGTCGGCCACCCTTCACCCGTCCCCGCAAATCCCCTAATTGCTCTGCAGCCGCAGCAGCGCGCCAGGGCCACATCACTGAAAGCGACGGACCCGGCCTTGAAGAGCTCGGTCGGGATCCCACAAGCCCGATACCTCCCAACGTGTGTCAACTCCACGTGTGCCCGGTGCCTTTCCAAGAGGCACGAGTCGAGCCAGACTTCTTTTGTCCAGTTGCGACTACCACTACACGAGCGCCTGACAAGTTACGAGGAAGACTGCATCAAAAGAGTTCAACGACGAGAGCAAGCCCCGTCACGGAGTCTGCCTCGGCGGATGCTTGCCACGGGTGAGCGGGACCTAGTCAAGTTGGCCAGGCAACTCAATGGGGGGGGGGGGGGGGGGGCGATTAGTTGTTGAGGTGCTGCTATGTTGCGAGCTTTGAAATACATGGCTATGAGTGACACATAAAATGTATTGGGACCAGTTAGGTATGGCATTGTAAATGAACACAAGAAAAGGTCCATCGCCATGTGTCCTGTGTTTGAAGCACGGGGTTGGGCTTGAAAATGCAACAATCAACAGTAGTAGAAAACACAGAAAACATGTTGCTCGCAAATATCGCACAAATTATGTAAGTGTTTTCCCTTTGACTCATAAATGCGGCGATACGAAATAATATGTTTGTGTGCTATCCAAATATGACACAGCATTGTCAAACAGGACCTGTGCAAGCATCCCAAAGAAAGTGGGGTTTGAATTATTGAATGATTTGCATTGCCATTATCTGTGCCTAATGATTAATATGCCATTATCTATCCAAATATAGGGCAAAGAAAATTATGAACACGACCCCCCCATGAATCATGAATCATGCGGCTCTACGACATGAGCGCTATCCAGTTACGACGCAGCAATGCATGTCTACCACGACCTGCGCAAGCAAAGAAGGCGTGATTAAATTGAACGAATTAAATCTCCACTGATTATGCCGAGTGCTTAGTGTCAGCTGCTGCCCGCCTATAGATAAACCAAGTCTAATTCATCGATACTCGTCAACTTCATATGAGGCACGTGAAATTGAAAAGTGGGTATGAGCACAAGTGAAACAAATAATGATGAAGTCACATCCAAATGTGTCCATCCGTGTCACAATAACATTTTACGTAAATGGGAAAAACACATATGCAATGCTTTGTCGGGAGGAGCCGTCAGAGCAAGGTATACTTTTGAGGCGGCAGCACAGCCACGTCAATGTGCGGGATGCGCGAGACAGAGAGCTCCAAGCACTCTTTCAATGCCCGTGATTCAACAATATAACTGGAGTGCCTTGCCTGCGTGGGCGTATGCAAGATCCACATCACCAACTTCCTCTTCATCTTAAATAATTTAATTGAAGTAAATTGTCCTCATTTTCAGCGACGACGGACTGCCTGGCTCTTGAATGAGATGCAGAGTGTCAGCCAGTGCACTTTGTCGAGAAAGATTATTCAAAGCTTGAGTTGTGTTTTTGGAGTATGACCCGTTGTGAATTGACTCTCAAGCCCCACCCCCACGTCGCTGCGACTGACTACCATGACACAAGTAACACTCAGACTAACATGTATCCACCGTCAATTCAGGATATGGTGGATTATGTCACAGGTGAAGGCACTCTTAAAGCCGCGTTCGTGATATGTTGACACTTTTTAAATATTGTTCACATTTCGCTAAGTTGAATCCCTCGTTTGCTGTCAGTTCACTGAATATGCGCACTGATGCGTGCAAGTATCTCATTTCATCTGATTGACATATTTGGTTGCGTTATTACCACGACTTCAACTTCAAATTATCCCCGTTTAGCGAGACAGCTGTCTGCCTGTGGGCGCAACCTTGAGAGCGGATTGGCGACCTTTCGGTGCAAGAAGCGCGGGGCTTTTCCCTGGACCTTCTTGTGCGACAGCACTGGTCCCCCCTGTCCCTTCTCGCGTCCCTGCTCGTCCCCCCGAGTCCGTGGCGCTCTAAAAATCGTCACTTGCAAGCAGTTATGTGTCACCGTCGTCCCAAGGACAGCCATGCTCCGTCGCCCAGTTGAATACCTCTGTATGGTTTGCCAGCTTCGCAAGAAAGCATACCTGCTCATTCCAAGGACATCCCTGCGCTCGCGCCCATTGCAACACCTCTAAATGACCTCCTCTGGCGGCTTCACTACATACCCGCTCATCCCACGGGCAGCCTTGCCCCCTCGCCCATTGCAGCACCTCCAGATGACCTCCCCCAGCGGCTTGACCGCATACCCGCTCATCCCAAGGGCAGCCTTGCTCCCTCGCCCATTGCAGCACCTCCAGATGACCTCCACGAGCGGCTTGACCGCATACCCGCTCATCCCAAGGGCAACCTTGCTCCCTCGCCCATTGCAACACCTCCAAATGACCTCCATCAGCGGCACCAATACATACCCACTCATCCCAAGGGCAGCCTTGCTCCCTCGCCCATTGCAACATCTTTAGATGTCCGAGTCTAGCGGCTATCCTACATACTTTTTCATTCCAAGGGCACCCATGCTCCCTCGCCCATTGTAGCACCTCCAAATGACCTTCAACAGCGGCACCAATACACACCCACTCATCCCAAGGGCAGCCTTGCTCCCTCGCCCATTGCAGCACCTCCAGATGACCTCCTCTAGCGGCAAACCAACACACCCGCCCAACCCAAGGGCAGCCTTGCTCCCTCGCCCATTGCAACACTTCCAAATGACCTCCTCTGGCGGCTTCACTACAAACCCGCTCATCCCAAGGGCAGCCTTGCCCCCTCGCCCATTGCAACACCTCCAGATGACCTCCACCAGCGGCACCACTACATACTTCTTCATTCCAAGGGCAACCTTGCTCCCTCGCCCATTGCAGCACCTTCAGATGACCTCCATCAGCGGCACCACTACATACTCCTCTACTAAAAGGGCAACCTTGCTCCCTCGCCCATTGCAGCATCTCCAAATGACCTCCACCAGCGGCACCACTACATACCAGCGCATTCCAAGGGCAACCTTGCTCCCTCGCCCATTGCAACACCTCCATATGACCTCCTCCAGCGGCAGCATTACATACCTGCTCATTCCAGGTGCAGCCTTGCTCCCTCGCCCATTGCAGCACCTCCAGATGACCTCCTCTAGCGGCCATAAAACATACGTCTTCATCCCAAGGGCAGCCTTGCTCCCTTATCCATTGGAGCGTGGGCAACTGGCCTGTCTCTGCAAAAAGAACAAGAAACGTTCAACATATTATAAAATATAAAGAGCAGTTGCGACAAAGAATCGACGTTAGTTCCCAAACAAGGGCTTACCACACGTTCGACACATTTATTTCTCATTGTGTTAATTTATATGCACAATAGCTGCAACACACATATCAAAACAAAGGGAGGGCACCAGCAGGACTTGATTTAAAAGACGACATACCCAAACGCATATATAGATAGGTTACTCTCATATAGAAACTCCCCGCGGTCTCGCGGCAATACCGCAGCTTCCCTTACTTCAGTATCCGCCCCCTTTATTCAACACCTCTCGTGGCACGTTCACCTCACCTGCTGCCTTCTCCATCCACTGTTTTAGGGACCAGGGGCACCCCTGGGCCCCCCTTCCCCATTTGACGAGGTCCAAGCTACCGCACAAGGAGGAGGAACACAGGCGGAAGCTGCTGGTGTCAACCAGCCCGTCGCCCTCCCCCGCCTCCGCCACCGCTCGCACAGCAGCCCTCCAATCGCGGCTGACGTGCCTCACCACCCCGCGGTGCGTTGGCTCGAGTAGAGTCGCGATCGACACCAGCACCTCCGCGGGAAGGACCCAAGACTGCCGTTTACTAGCGTTCATATCGCCGCCACAGCCGTAGTGCTGCCGAGCTTTCGCGGGAGTCTACAGTGTATGACGGACTACGCGTAGTCCGGGCAGGCGATGAGCCGTCGAAAACAGTCGGGATATCACCGCGATACGTACGCTTAGGGTTATTGTTGAAACATGCAGAGGCTAGGCCTGAGCGCAACCACAATCATATGCGCAACTTTGATTTGGCGTCCCCGTGCTGTGGCATGATCAGCTTTCGCTGGGCGCGGCGGCGGGGGCGTGTGGACTGTGAAAAACTCAGCACGCAGTATTTGATCACTACAGCATCAGCGCGCACCATACGAAAAGCGAGTTTCCCAAATAAACATGTGCTGTATTTCAGAACTTTCTAAGAGGCGTCAGAACTGATCGATCTAATTACCAGCTATTTGGGTTAAATTCGGAACCGCATCAATATTTTTTCTGCACGTGTTCGTTATTATAAATACATCCGTTCGCCTTGTTATCGGAATTCATATGTAATCACATACTCAGCACGCAAGACCCTTCGGAGGAATCAGATGGACCGACCGCGGAGGTCCTCAGCAACCTCGTAACCGCCCGAGTATCGCTACCTTACTACGAAACCTGCCCTGGGCCCGCTGAGCAGCGCTAGGTTGGGTTGGATTATCGCAGCCACCACTACACGCTGGTGATATCAGGTCCACTTGAAGCTGTTGACCTCCCTCATCCGTTTATGCAGGTAGCGTTTTGCGTTTTGCCAGGCTACTAGAAATTATCAGTTATTGTTGCTGTGTTTTCGTGGAATTAATGTATACTCAACCACTTTTTTTGATACCTTCACTCTCCGGCGGAGGTGATCACTGTATGTGTAAAGGAATGCTCCACCTCGCTGCCAAGTAGTGCCGACCACTGGGCTGCAAGCTCTTACTTTCGAATCGTGAGTTAGGTATTCGCGCTAGGGTGCCACCTGTAGCTGGCGAGCGAGAGTACTCACGCGGCCGCTTTTTCCGAATAAGCAGGTTAGCGCGCTAGCAGAACGGCGGATTGTACTATTGCCGCTACGAATTCGCTGCTGTCGGCGGTTTCGTCTTCATTATTATCTACCACCTCGCACGCATACCCACGTACTTAAGAAGCAATAAGGACCTAGCTTTCGGCAACCTTCATCGATGGACTGAATGCAGGCGGCTGAGGGGTTTGGCGCCGGTGAAGAAAATGGTGGGAAATATCCTCTCGAGTCAGTGATCGACGAGTCGTTCACACTTTCTGTGGAAGTGGGCACAGGTGATAAGGTCGGGGGTGGTGCGGCCGGCAAGGAAGGTTAGAATATAGCTGTGACGCCTTACGCAATAAGAGGACGGATGAAGGCACTGTTTGCTTGGCGAGCTGAGGTTGTGGATATATTTATGAGCTCTTCCCACTTTTGCATATTTATTGTGTCGTCAAATATCGTAAATGAAACTTGTACGTTAATAGAGATCAGCTGCCATCTAACACACACACACACACACACACACACACACACACACACACACACACACACACACACACACACACACACACACACACACACACACACACACACACACACACACACACACACACACAAGCGCGCGAGCGCGCACGCGCGGGCGCGCGTACGCATAAATTATGTATAAATTAGATGCGTGTCTGTGAATAATGCATCAGTAAACAGAGTGTTTGCTTAGACACATAGACGTTTTATGTGCGCGCGTGTGTGTGTGTGTGCGTACGTAGATACGTACGTGTGTGTGTGTGTGTGTGTGTGTGTGTGTGTGTGTGTGTGTGTGTGTGTGTGTGTGTGCGTGTGTGTGCGTGCGTGCGTGTCTGTATGTCTATGTGTCTAAATTTGTTTTTGGCGGTGTATCTATGGCAATCTATCTGTGTGTTGGCCTGTGTGTATGAGGGTCTATGACGTTGCCTGCGTTAGCTTGTGTTATTAGGTTTCTTGTGTGTGTGTGTGTGTGTGTGTGTGTGTGTGTGTGTGTGTGTGTGTGACTGTGCTTCTGACTATGATTTAGTGCATTACTACGGTTTGGCATGTGTTAACGTTTTGTGTGGCAGAGTGTGTGTGATCGTGCTTGCTAGTCTATAACTGCATGCGATTGTGACCGTGTATTTGAGCTTTCACTTGTGCGTATGCATGTGTCTGTTTCTTTCCTTCGACTCTGTGCATGTATATATACATGTTGCCGTGTTAAATAATGGTTTTGCGTTCGTATGTTTGTAATGGTGTGTATATTTGGGTGTGCCGGTGTATCTCTGTGTCGTTATGTGTAAGAACGTGAGAAGCGTTGCGCACGTATGCTTATGTGCAAATGTTTCGTGGTTGTATGGCTGTGTGCATGTGCGGTCGTATGTCACTCGTTGTGTTTGATGGTCTACCTGTATGTGTGCGTGTCTGTAATGTTCTATTTGTTCATGAGGTTTCGCATAATCTGTGTGTGTGTGTGTGTGTGTGTTCAAGTGCCTCTTGTGTTTGTGTTTGTGGCTGTGTACCTGAATGCTTGTGTCAGTCTCTGCACTCCCTCGTTTTTATCTTTGTATATATTAGTTTGCGGCGTGAACGAATATATGCATATTTCCCTGTTTTGTTTGTTTCCCTACTGTTTCTGCGGATCTGTGTGACTGCCATCTCAGTGTTTTTCGAGCAAGCGTGGCGATGTATGGTTGCGTAAAGGGTTCAGTCCCCGACACTCGCGTAGTCGTGCCTAGCCCCGCCCCTCGTCCCCGTCCTGTCACTGGCTTGACTAACTTTCACGTTTTATGTGCCTTCACCCTCCCAACCCAAATTATCGGCCCCGATCCCCTGCCTCGGCCTAGTAGCGTTACCCCCCAAATATCCCCTCCGCGGCTACAACGGAGTTAAGTCGGCCACCCTTCACCCGTCCCCGCAAATCCCCTGAGTGCTGTGCAGCCACAACAATGCGCTACGCTACCGGCCTTCAAGAGCTCGGTCGGGATCCCACAATCCCGCCACCTCCCAACGTTTGTCAACTACAAGTGTGCCCGATGCCCTTCCAAGAGGCACGAGGCGAGCAAGAGCTCATTTTTTTCAGTTGCGACTACCACTGCACTAGCGCCAGCGAAGTTATGAGGAGGACTATATCGAAGGACTATAACGACGATAAGAAGTCCAGTCCCGGAGTCTGCCTTGGCGGATGCTTGCCACGGCTGAGCGGGACCCCGTCGAATTGCGGTGTGCTGTGCCTTGACTTGGCCGCCACCAAGGCTGTTTCGTACTGATGCATGTATGCCGTGCTTGTTTTACTGTGACAGTCAGTGAGGTCCATTTGTATGATCTGGACACATAGCGACTATGTTTATTGTAAGCATATGACTTGGCTAAGAATATTCGTCTACGGCATTTATCTTCATTAATGATTTCAAACTTGTGGACATCCCAGTTTATGCTTCGCGCCAGTGGCATATAGAAGACGATTGCCAATGAACCATAGCTGATTTATTGACGGGGGAAAGAAGCTGACAGCAAAAATTGGGCAAAGATCATGGTAATGTATCATTTCATTCAATTATAAAACTCGTTTTCTTCGAGATACCTTCGCAGGTGCTCGAAATTCCTGCGCCGTATTTGGATAGCGCTCACACGCAATACTTATTATCGCCGCATTCATGGGAAGAACGCTTTCATAATATTACATTGCAAGATATCTGCATGCCAATGATTCCTGCTCTTTTTACGACTATTGTTGACTGTCGAATTTCCAAGCCCACCCCGCCCGTGCTCTGCGCCCTTGCCACATAGTCACACAGCTGCCTTTATGTCATTTTCAAACTGTCGCACTGGTCACCAGACATTCAATTTGTCATTCTGAGAGCACTAAGCGTAGCACCACAACAACTAATTCCCATCATTTGAGACAAATACATAACCTCCGATGTGGTTATCGTCTTTAGTGATTATTTAGAAATTTCTTCAAATGTAATGGATACTTCTGAATAATGGGGGCAAATGGGGCTTTTCCAATCCAATCGAATCTACGCTCCACCACCACATCGCGTAGCAGTATTGGCTGAATAAGAAAAGTAAAGATGTATAGCCCCAAATCACATCAAACCCAGAATTGCTATGTTGCTCAATACATGGGACCGTGCAGGGGTGCTGAACGGCACCTTCTTACAATGTGGGTCTTGAACGTGTTTACGGATCGTTGCAACATCGTAACCCCCCATTCTTGTTTCACCATTCATACCTTGTGCGCGCGCCTGTGCTTGTGTGTGTGTGTGTGTGTGTGTGTGTGTGTGTGTGTGTGTGTGTGTGTGTGTGTGTTTTCAAATACCTCTTTTGGTTTGTGTTTCTGTAACTGCGTTTGTGCTTTTGGCTGTATACCTGAATGCTTGTGTCCATCTCTGCATCCCTTTGTTTTTATCTTTATATTCGTTTGTGGCGTGGACGAATATATGTATATTTTTCTGTTTTGTTTATTTTTATTCTGTTGCCGCAAATATGTGTCTGTGTCTGATAGAGTGTGTCTGTCCATGTATCTGAGTTTTAGATTTTTTTTTGCTTTGTGTGTCTTTGTTTGTGCGTGTGTGTGTGTGAATGCGCAATTGGTCTTGCTAGTCAAAAATGGATGCGTCTGTGTCTATGTATGTGCAATTGCTCTTTTTTCAATTGCTCATACGGGTTGTTATGTTATCTGGTGTCTGTGAACATGTGAGTCGTATACATGTGTACATTTTGTGGTATTTGTGTCTGTGTACGTATCAACGAGTTGTGTTTGCGTATACATGTATATTTTTGACATGTTTATTTGTGGGGCGGTCTATTTTGGTTGTTTTGTCTGTATGATCGTGTGAGTAACTTTATATGCATTTCCTTGTGTTAGATGTGTTTCGTGATTATGTGCTCGGCCCCGATCGCCTGCCTCGGCCCAGTGGCGTTATTCCCAAATATCCCCCCGCCGCGCTACAACAGAGTTAAGACGGCCACCCTTCACCCGTCCTCGTAAATCCCTTAAATGCTATGCAGCCACAGCAACGTGCCAGGGCCGTAGCATTGAAAGCGACGGACCCGGCCTTCAAGAGCTCGGTCGGGGTCCCACAGCAAGTCGCCTCAGCCGCTACATCCTGACGTTAGTCAACTACGCGTGTGCCCGATGCCTTTCCAAGAGGCACGAGTCGAGCAAGTAGTTATTTTTTCAGTTGCGACTACCACTACACGACCGCCTGAGAAGTTACGAGGAAGACTGCAATAAAATACTAGAACGACAAGATAGCAAGCCCAGTCAGACACGGAGTCTGCCTTGGCGGATGCTTGCCACGGGTGAGCGGGACCTAGTCAAGTTGGCCACGCAACTCAATGGGGGGGGGGGGGGGGGGGCGGTGGTTGTTGAGGTGCTGCTATGTTGGCAGCTTCGAAATAAATGGTTCTGAATGACACATAAAATGTATTGGGACCAGTTAGGTATGGCATTGTAAATAAGCACAAAGAAAGGTCCATCGCTATGTGTCCTGTGTTTGAAGCACGGGGCTGGGCTTGAAAGCACAACAATCAACAGTAGTAGAAAACACAGAAAACATGTTGCTCGCAAATATCGCACAAATTATGTAAGTGTTCTCCCTTTGACTCACGAATGCGGCGATACGCAATAATGTGTTTGTGCGTCATCCAAACATATGACACAACAATATTGTCTGTCACGACAGGTGCAAGCATCCCAAAGAAAGTGGGGGTTAAATTATTGAATGATTTGCATTGCCAGTGTCTGCAAAGAATATCATGAACATGACCCTCCCCATGAATCATGAATCATGCGGCTCTACGACATGAGCGCTATCCAGTTACGACGCAGCAATGCACGTCTTTCACGACCTGCGCAAGCAAAGAAGGCGTGATTAAATTGAACGAATTAAATCTCCACTGATTATGCCGAGTGCTTAGTGTCAGCTGCTGCCCGCCCGAAGATAAACCAAGTCTAATTCATTGATACTCGTCAACTTCATATGAGGCACGTGAAACTGAAAAGTGGGTATGAGCACAAGTGAAACAAATAATGATGAAGTCACATCCAAATGTGTCCATCCGTGTCACAATAACATTTTACGTAAATGGGAAAATCACATATGCAATGAATTCGCAATGCTTCGCCGGGAGGAGCCGTCAGAGCAAGGTATACTTTTGAGGCGGCAGCACAGCCACGTCAATGTGTTGGATGCGCGAGACAGAGAGCTCCAAGCACTGTCTCAATGCCCGTGATTCAACAATATAACTTGAGTGCCTTGCCTGCGTGGGCGTATGCAAGATCCACATCACCAACTTCCTCTGCATCCGTAGTAATTTAATTGAAGTAAATTGTCCTCATTTTCAGCGACGACGGTGATGGGGACTGTATGACTCTATAATGAGATGCAGAGTGACAGCCGGTGCACTTTGTCGAGAAAGATTATACAAAGCTTGAGTTGTGGTTTTGGAGTATGACCCCTTGTGAATTGACTCTCGAGCCCCACCCCCGCGTCACTGCGACTGACTACCATCACACAAATCACACTCAGACTGACATGCATCCACAGTCAATTCAGGATATGGTGGATTATGTCACAGGTGAAGGCACTCTTAAAGCCGCGTTCGTGATATGTTGACACTTTTAAAGTATTGCTTACATTTCGCTAAGTTGAATCCCTCGTTTGCTGTCCGTTCGATGAATATGCGCACTGATGCGTGCAAGTACCTCATTTCATCTGGTTGACATATTTGGTTGCGTTATTACCACGACTTCAACTTCAAATCATCCCCGTTTAGCGAGACAGCTGTCTGCCTGTGGGCGCAACCTTGAGAGCGGATTGGCGACCTTTCGGTGCAAGAAGCGCGGGGCTTTTCCCTGGACCTTCTTGTGCGACAGCACTGGTCCCCCCTGTCCCTTCTCGCGTCCCTGCTCGTCCCCCCGAGTCCGTGGCGCTCTAAAAATCGTCACTTGCAAGCAGTTATGTGTCACCGTCGTCCCAAGGACAGCCATGCTCCGTCGCCCAGTTGAATACCTCTGTATGGTTTGACCGCTTCGCAAGAAAGCATACCTGCTCATTCCAAGGTCATCCCTGCGCTCGCGCCCATTGCAACACCTCTAAATGACCTCCTCTGGCGGCTTCACTACATACCCGCTCATCCCACGGGCAGCCTTGCCCCCTCGCCCATTGCAGCACCTCCAGATGACCTCCTCTAGCGGCAAACCAACACACCCGCTCATTCCAAGGGCAGCCTTGCCCCCTCGCCCATTGCAACACCTCCAGATGACCTCCCCCAGCGGCATGAGTACATACGTCTTCATCCCAATTGCAGCCTTGCTCCCTTGCCCATTGCAACACCTCCAAATGACCTCCTTCAGCGGCATAGTGACATACTTCTTCATTCCAAGGGCAGCCTTGCTCCCTCGCCCATTGCAACATCTTTAGATGTCCGAGTCTAGCGGCTATCCTACATACTTTTTCATTCCAAGGGCACCCATGCTCCCTCGCCCATTGTAGCACCTCCAAATGACCTCCAAATGACAGCGGCACCACAACATACCCACTCATCCCAAGGGCAACCTTGCCCCCTCGCCCATTGCAGCACCTCCAGATGACCTCCTCTAGCGGCAGCCCAACATACTTGTTCATCCCAAGAGCAGCCTTGCTGTTTTGCCCACCGTAGCACCTCCAAATGACCTCCTGTAGCGGCCATAAAACATACTTCTTCATCCCAAGGGCAGCCATGCTCCCTCGCCCATTGCAACACCTCCAGATGACCTCCAAAAGCGGCAACACTACATACTCCTTCATTCCAAGGGCAGCCTTGCCCCCTCGCCCATTGCAACACCTCCAGATAACCTCCAAAAGCGGCAGTAATACAAACCCGCTCATCCCAAGGGCAGCCTTGCCCCCTCGCCCATTGCAGCACCTCCAAATGA
>JAPMLY010002523.1:0-53213 GCA_026401115.1 Tetraselmis chui
GCGGCCAACAACACGACCTCACCCACCTCCACGAAGTGCAGTGGGCCCCATGCCTACAACTCCACGACACCATCAGTGAGACCCCCTCCGGCCCCACCGCCCTCACCGCATTTAACTCCGGCTATGTCCCCTCCACCACATCCATTTTGCCAGAACCCGGACCCCCTCCTTGGTCACACCCCCTCATCACATTCAACCATGACCCCATCAATCCCGACCTCGACATGCTCCCTACCGGTAAATTCGCTATCCACATACACCCATCACTCCACGACACCACCATACTCTGCACTCCCGACGGCCGCGCGGTCATAACCCTTAACGGCCCCCGCGTCCGCCACCTCTACCAACTCTTTCGCCCCGACCTCACGCAGCATACGTTCGAAGAGGAGGTCTACCACCTCCTCACCCGCCTAGGTTCCCGCTCAGAAATCCACTCACCCACACCCGCCACCACCACCCGTAATAGATGGGCCACCAGAGAAGACCTCCTCACAGCTCTCCGTCACACATTCCGCATCCAGACAGAACTCTACTCCGACCCCCTCAATAAATCCCTTCACTCCCACACCTACCACTCCCTCTACCCCGAAGATATAGTCTTCTCATCTAGCGGCAGCAATGCCCCGCACACCTGGCAAGGCACCAACATAGCCAACCCCGAATACGACCACGAATACATGAGACGAGCCATGGAACACGCAATCACCTGCGCACACCTCACAGCCCCTCACACACCCAGCGCAACCATCCTCATCCTCCCCCGATGGGAACACACACCCTACCGCCACACCAAATACATCAACTCCCCATACACCCACCACCTTTACACCCTCACCAATGACGCAAACACCTTCCTACCCCCCGACCAACACACTGGCAACCCCACCCCTACCCCATTCGGCACACGATGGATGGTCGACATATACCTCGTCGCCAACCCCCTCGCACTCTCCACCCTCCCATCACCCACAGCCATGACCGCACTTCACAACACTCTCGAATCTATCTACGACACTCACCTCCCCAACCCCATCATCACCCCCCCTCCTCCACACCTCTTTGGCACCTACTCACCCCACTCAGCGGGTATATACCACCGCCCCCCAAACCCAACTCATCCCCTCACATACCCCCTCCCGGACCGCGTGCATCTAACGTACCCCCCCACCAGAGGCACCCCTGCTTGGAACTGGCAGGACTTTGTATACACAGACGGCTCGAAAAAAGGCAGCTCGACCCCCCTCGGAGCAGCAGCTACCCACCCAGCCTCGGACACCAAAGTCAAAATCCTGGAGACCTCTACCCCTCCCTCACATACAATAAATCGCGCTGAATTAGCTGGCATAGATATAGGCCTCCAACTTGGTCGCACCCACCTCCTCACGGACAGTGCGTGCTCCCTCCGCCTCATACAAGGCTACTTAAACTGCCCTTCCGCTTACCGCCACAACATTCACCGCGACACCCTCTTATCCATCACACACACCCTTAAAACCCGCTGCGACGCAGGCATCCGTACACACCTCGGCAAAATCAAAACCCACAACCATTCCCTAGGCAACGACCTCGCAGACACCCTCGCCAACCTCGTCGCGGATGGTCACCCACCCGACACTACATACACCACAGGTTCAGAGGTCACGATAGGCCACTGGACATGGCCATACACCCTCATCCCACAAACCCTAGGCGACCCCATACCCTACAGATACACCAACCTCAAAACCGACGCACACACTTACAGCACAAAACACACACACACCCCTCTCTCGCAAACAACCAAACACGGAGCCCTCCTTGCCCGCGCTGCGAAGGACGGCGCCGATTTCTCTTACCACAAAAAACACTCAACCCTCACAAATATCCAGTTCACACACAAACAAGAATTCATGTGGGGCGTCCACAACACCCGCCTGCTTACTCACAACCCCACCCTGCGCTGCCCCTTATGTGGCCAATTCACTAGCAACGGCCACATGGTCGGTAACTGCCCCTCTATGTCTGGTCTAAGACAGGACCGACACAATAGCGCTCTGCAACTCCTACTCTCCCTACTGGAACGCCACAACGGAGGACGCTGGGAAACCATCACCGCAGACTTCGGTAACAAACCCATAAAATCGTTTGCTTCCCCCACCCCTGCCCACACTCCACTTGACTGCCACCCACCTCACCCCACCCACATGCCCACCCGACTTGTTGCTGCTGACGAAGGTCTTTCGCCTGACTCCCTAACCTCATGCCCAGCCGTCCTCCCCCCTGAGATTCTCCCCCCCGCGCTAAGACCCCATGCACACAAACCTGACTTCATCCGCATCCTCGAACCCCGATTCATTGGTCACTCCAACGGTCGCCGACGTTACGCTTCCATAAAAAGAATTCAGATCGGGGAATGGAAATACTGCACAGACAACAACCTCTCCCACACCGCCGACCTCATACGATCCAAATACACACCCCTTGCAAACGCCATCAAAAGCCACTGGCATGGCACAGTGGTTGACATCCTCCCCATTGTCATGAGCCGCACAGGTACACCGCACTCCTCCACCATCACGAGTCTCACCTCCCTTCTCACCGCCCGCACCGACCCTCCTGATAAACTCGTCTCGCATTCTTGCACAGCTCCACACGCATACTGTCCAATGGCTGCATCACCTCCTACTCATATACCGCATCAAGTCCCGCACGACCTCCCGCCGCGCATCCGCACATTGCCCCCTCGCACGACCCTAAACGCACACAACCTTCGCCTCTACTTGCACACCTCCCCGGGGGGAGTAAAACCCCCGACCCACACTGGAGAGGTTGGATTAGGTGGTTAACGGTCTAGCCCTGACTTGTAAGTTCCTTGTATGGCATAGTTGGGAGGGCCCAGAGACAGCAGCCGACGCATCCGGCTTTTGGTGAAAAACCGGCGCATACGGTACATGTTGTAAACAATTTCAATTTCAATTTCAATTTATACTCATATACCGCATCAAATCCCGCACGACCACTCGCCGCGCCTCCACACACTGCACCTTCGCACGCCCCTAATTGCACGCCGCCATCACCTCGTATCGTACACTCCCCGGGGGGGGAGTAAAACCCCCGAACACCCTTGGAGAGGTTGGGTTTAGGTGGTTAACGGTCTAGCCTTGACTTGTAAGTTCCCTGTATGGCATAGTTGGGAGGGCCCAAAGACAGGAACCGGCGCATACGGTATTTGGTGTAAATCGGCGCATACGGTACATGTTGTAAACAGTTTCAATTTCAATTTCAATTCCTAGCATGACCACCTGCCCACACGCCTTACGGCGGTGAGGACCTATCCTCTCGTCTGAGTACTCGGGTCTCCCCACCCTCCCCCCTCGGATGCACTCTCGCTCGTTCTCGAGCACATGGCGCTGATCAACGCCCGTTTGGACGCACAAGCGACAAAGACTGCCTTTCTCCGCCACCGCGATGCTCTCCGCGATGCCCTTGTCCAGACCCAGCCTCCTATTTAGCTTCCCCCACCACCACCACACCCGTATTACAACACCCACGAGCCATTCCTGCCGCCGCCTAGTCAGCCATGCCAGCAGCGCTCCCCTGGCGCGCCGCTAGCACCGTTCGGCAACCCACAAGCCCTTGGTGGTCATCCACCATTTCATGCCGGCCCACCAGCCTCCAACGCCCATCGTGGAGGCAACGGTGGACGTGGGGGCCGCCGTTCCACCAGTGACCCAGTGATCGTCGGCCTCGCTGTCAATGAGGCTACCGGTTTCGACAAGGAGTCCCTCAGCCGCTCCATGAAGATGACGGTTCCCACCATGGGACCCAACATTGGCTTCAAGCCATGGAACATGAACTTCCTCTCCTTCTTGTTTCTTAAAGCTGCGTACCTCATCCCGCAGCTCGCCATACGAAAATCCGGCATGTGGCTCGATGAAGCTGCTCAGGCGTACGCGTTCGCCCTGTTGGTGCACGATACCAGCGAGAACAAGCGCGCTGAATAGGCAGTCAAGTGCATCTCCGATGCTCGCCCGGACTGCGCCACTGCCGCTTGGGACATCCTCTGCGAACGTTTGGATAATCGCTCCTTCGCTCGCTCCATGTCGTTGCTTGACAACCTCATGCTTCGCCAGCGCCCGGACTAGTCACTTACAGATTACGTCCACTTCATGCGTGAGACCTTTGACAACAACAACGAGACCTGCGAGATGATCGATGGCTATGCAGCCATCCATCCTCACAACCTAGGACTTCTCATCCTCCGCGGCATCACCATCACTTGCCACTTTGGTGAGGCCAAACAGTGTGTCATCAACGCGTTCGACACCAATTACCTCCTTTCCGCGGACGAGGTGATGGCAATCATCCTTCACTTGGCTCAGAACATGGACGACGACCCCTCAGATCCGGCACTCCCAACCACCGGTGACCCCGCCCCGCCCATGTCTGCTTTTGTCGCCGCTAGTCGTGGTTCTAACAATGGACGAGGCCACAATCCCCGTGGTACTCGCGGCGGTCGTGGACTGCCCAACAAATGCAGCGCATGTGGCAGTCAGGACCACATCATGTCCTCATGCACAACGTATGACGACGCACCGCTGAAGTGAACTATGGCCAAACGTAAAATGATCGTCCAAAAGCATGACACCCCGGTCGGCTCAGCCTCTGCTCACGCTGCCCTTCTAAGCGACGTCCCCGTTGATGACCATGTCACCCTTCATACCCTCGAGGAATGCCCGGACGAATTTGATGACACTTAGGTGACTGTCCCCTTCACCTCAGTCGCGTTCTCATCCTCCATCGCTCCCGGTCGTGACCTCTCTCAGTTTTGGGTGGTTGATTCCGCATGCTCGATCAACTTAACCGCGTTTCGACATGATTTCATTACGTTCGATCCGCCCTCCCCTCCCTCTCGCGTTGGAGGAGTCGGTGTTGATGTTAAGGGCAGTGGCACAATACGACTTTCCATTCTGTTGGCGTCATGCCAGCTCATCCACCGCACGGCTCATGCGTTGTACACTCTTGACCTCTCTTCCCGCTCTACTCACCACATTGGTCGCCTCCTCAATGTCAATTGGATGCAATCGCATAGCGGTTGTGAATTTGTTTTTTCTACTGACTCTGATATTGGATTGATAATGGTGCCCACAAGAATGGATGTGCTGAAGCCATCCGGCAACGGCCTCTACCTTCTACCCCACCAGCCAAAGCTGCCCCCACCACCCCATGCGAACTCCCAACCTAGTGCCGGCGCTCGTGTTGCCCTCACTGCCCACTGCGACCCAGTATTGTGGCACCGCCGGTTTGGCCATCTTAATATGCAGAGCTTGCATGCCCAGCATACCCACGGTGTCCCAACCTCAACCGTTAGCCATCTTTGTAGCCAATGTGCCTTGCGATTCATGTTTGCTCCACAAGGCCACTGCTGCACCCCGCAACATCGCCACTTGCAAGAAACCATCTCGCCCCCTATTGAACCTTTTCTTTGACATCTGGGGTCCTATGAATGTCCCATCCTCCCATGGCCTCCGCTACTGCCTGCTCGTTATCAATCGCCATACAAACTACATGTGGGTGCGGTTCTTGAAATCCAAACATGACACGTGCACATAGATGGAAAACATCCAGCTGGAGCTACGTCACTTACATGCACGCGATCATTCTCAGTCCGGCGCTTTTGCCCTAATCAGTATTTGGCCTCGTACTTTGTCCATGCCTTGTTTGTCGCAGCGAAGAGGGGCTCTAATGGCACTAGCATCCCGTTGCCTATGTACAAGGTAGATTTTTGGCATCCTAGTACTTAGTGTTATGCTATTAGCGGTACTCTATTCCCTATCTACTAGTGGCGGTCGGCCGCCCCTGCCGGTGCCTTCGCCGGCCGCCATCTCTCTCTTCTCACTTCTCTAGTCGCCACACCCGGCCCCCTTGTGGGGCCGGTACGACCTACGTGTAACTATCCGTTTCCGATTCCGACAGGTTATGGGCCCTCCACCAGGTTACACTAGAGAAGAGCGTGTGTAAAGCGCTCGGCGTCACGCTAGCCCTAACTACTCCCACGTACAAAAGAGTAGAGCGTGTGTAAAGCGCTCGGCGCTACGCTAGTAATTCATCGTCCAACCGACACCACGCCTCGCCTACGAGCGGGTTGTCCGCGAATGTCCTACCATCTCCCACGTAAAACGGAGAAGAGCGTGTGTAAAGCGAACGGCGCCACGCTCGCCCCACCAAGCTTTCAGTCTCACCTAGCCTTCAGCCTACCGATGCTCTCGACCGGATCTCGCTGTTTAAAACCGACCCGCGAAAATTCGGCCCGTGCGTACTTTAAATAGAAGTGTTATTTTTTTTTCCCGAGGCAACGCCGCAACGCTCACCTAACTCAACGAGGAATTTTACACGGCGAAAGGGGGGAGTCAACACGGCGAAAGGGGGGAGTCAACACGAGCAGCGCCTACTATGTTTTTGCGTGTCTACACGCTCCTACACGCGCCGACAAGAGGGTGTGGTGGAGGTGGTGGTAGGGTGTCCATGTGGGGATCGTCGCGCGGTGCTTTGCACTTCGCATCACGGCGGCGCTGAGCCGCATGAGTGTCAACAACATGAGGAGCAGCACCATCATCATCGGCCGTCTGCGCGTATAGACGGGCGTTGATGAGCGCCATTAGCTCGAGGAAAAGTGCGAGTGTATTAGGAGGTGGAGCGAGAGAGCGTAGCTGAGAGCTGAGGTCCAGAGAATCAATACGCGCGAGAGGCGGGGAGTCGGCGGAACGAGTTTTTGGTGCCATGGCGGCATGCGAAGGGAAAAATAGAACGACATGCAACGGTAAGAGCCACTAGCCGGACTTGTGCCTAGCATTGGCTTCACAGAGACGGCATGTTGCCCGCCGACCCCTCGGCATGTAGCCCCGGGGTGTCTCACAGTACCATTTTTGTATCCTCCACCCAGTGTGGGCTTGTGGGGCACAAGTCGAGGCCACGGCCACGTCAGATTGAGCGATGCGCTCGCGGATGAGTCGCTAGATAAATATATAAACTAGTTAAGCTAGGGCTGCCGTGCACCATGTGTATGCGTATTCACCCAAATGTGCGCCCCCCCCCCCCCTTCTCTAGCTTGGACATGTGTGCACCATGTCCACACACGACGAGTGCGTCGGTTTGGCTGGCTGTCCGGCGTCCTCGGGCAACTGACTTAGGTGGGGTGGTGTGGTGGGTTTTAAAGCGCAGTTTATATAAGCGATACCACCGACTACATGGTGAAAGTTTTAACTTATTATGTGAATTTGCCTTCTGCGGGAGAGGTGGTGAGCGCAGCTCGCCGAACTAGGTTGTCGCGCGTGAGTGACGTGAGGCGGGGGCCCATAACCTGTCGGTTCACAGAACTTGTCGGAATCGGGAACAGATAGTTACGCGTAGGTCGTGCCGGCCCCTTTGTTAGCACTAGCATCCCGTTGCCTAGTACTTATGTACAAGGTAGCTTTTTGTCATCCTAGTACTTAGTGTTATGCTATTAGCGGCACTCTATTCCCTATCTACTAGTGGCGGTCGGCCGCCCCTGCCGGTGCCTTCGCCGGCCGCCATCTCTCTCTTCTCACCTCTCTAGTCGCCACACCCGGCCCCCTTGTGGGGCCGGTACGACCTACGTGTAACTATCCGTTTCCGATTCCGACAGGTTATGGGCCCTCCACCAGGTTACATTAGAGAAGAGCGTGTGTAAAGAACTCGGCGCCACGCTAGCCCTACCTACTACCACGTATAAAAGAGTAGAGCGTGTGTAAAACGCTCGGCGCCACGCTAGTAATTCATCGTCCAACCGACACCACGCTTCGCCTACGAGCTGGTTGCCCGCGATTGTCCTACCATCTCCCACGTAAAACGGAGAAGAGCGTGTGTAAAGCGAACGGCGCCACGCTCGCCCCACCAAGCTTTCAGTCTCACCTAGCCTTTAGCCTACCAATGCTCTCGACCGGATCATGTTTTTAGACCGACCACGAAAATTCGACCCGTGCGTACTTTAAATAGTATTGGTATTGTTTTTTCCCGAGGCAACGCCGCAACGCTCACCTAACTTAGCGAGGAATTTAACTTTCCCACGGCGAAAGGGGGGAGTCAACACGAGCAGCGCCCGTCTATGTTTTTGCGTGTTAACACGCTCCTAGCAACCTTGTTGGCTTAGCTTCTCCCTCGCCGGTCGCTCTCATGCGTCGGCTAGTTCGCCCGTGGACAGTTTTTCCGGCTACTTGTCAGAAAAGTACATTACATTATTTACATATCCCTCCGTAGGACTACTAATGGACACATCTGTACGCTAGACTCCGGGGGAGTCCAGGCCCTCCGCCTATAGGTGTTCGCTATAGGTGTTCGCATCTCATTCGCGATGCGATGCGATGGGTTCATATCCACAATATGTTCCTATCGGGTACCGACTTTTGGCGGTACTTGGATAAGGTGTACAACTCCGTTCCGGGAAGCGGCGGTTCTAACCCCCTTCATGCCATTCCGTGTGTTAATGGATTAACAGGTTATGGTCCCTCCGCGTTCATTGCGGGGTTTACTAGGGCACCGGCCGGAGGTCATGGGATGATGTCCATTAAGGGGGAGTGTTTACATATCCCTCCGTAGGACTACTAATGGACACATCTGTACGCTAGACTCCGGGGGAGTCCTGGCCCTCCGCCTATAGGTGTTCGCTATAGGTGTTCGCATCTCATTCGCGATGCGATGCGATGGGTTCATATCCACAATATGTTATTCCTATCGGGTACCGACTTTTGGCGGTACTTGGATAAGGCGTACAACTCCGTTCCGGGAAGCGGCGGTTCTAACCCCCTTCATGCCATTCCGTGTGTTAATGGATTAACAAGTGCATTTCGAACCGCAGCATATCGGCAACTCGCCGGTAGCGGCACATTCCTATGAGCGCATGTCGCTACACCTACCCGGCATGAGACACACGCTAGAAGCACTACACCTTCGACCAAGATGGCACCTTCCTCGACGCAAGCTAGGACGACGTCAAGACCTCGGCTACCTTTAGGGGGGGTGTTAGCACTAGCATCCCGTTGCCTAGTGCTTATGTACAATGTGACTATTTGTCATCCTAGTACTTAGTGTTTTGCTATTAGCGGTACTCTATTCCCTATTAGTGGCGGTCGGACGGCCCTGCAGGTGCCTTCACCGGCCGCCCTCTCTCTCTTTGCACTTCTCTAGTCACCACAACCGGCCCCCTTGAGGGTGTCGGAATCGGGAACGGATAGTTACACGTAGGTCGTACCGGCCCTACAAGGGGGGCGGGTGTGCGACTAGAGAGGTGAGAAGAGAGAGATGGCGGCCGGCGAAGGCAACGGCGGGGGCGGCCGACCGCCACTAGTCTAATAGGGAATAGAGTACCGCTAACAACATAACACTAAGTACTAGGAAGAGAAACAACTACCTTGTACATAAGCACTAGGCAACGGGATGCTAGTGCTAACACCCCCCCTTAAGGTAGCCGAGGTATTGACGTCGTCCTAGCTTGCGTCGAGGAAGGTGCCATCTTGGTTGAAGGTGTAGAGCTTGTAGCGCGTGTCTCAGGCCGGGTAGGTGTATCGACATGCGCTCACATGAGTGTGCCGCTACCGGCGAGTTGCTGATACGATGCGGTTCCATATGTACTGCGTAATGTACTATTCTGACATGAAGCCGGAAAAACTGTCCACGGGCGAACTAGCCGACGCATGAGCGCGACCGGCGAGGAAGAAGCTAAGCCAACTAGGTTGCTAGGAGCGTGTAGACACGCAAAAGCATAGACGGGCGCCGCTCGTGACTCCCCCCTTTCGCCGTGGGAAAGGTAAGCGCCCCGCTAAGTTAGGTGAGCGTTGCGGCGCTGCCTCGAGAAAAAAAAACAGTACCAATTAAAGTACGCACGGGCCGAATTTTCGCGCGTCGGTTTTAAATAACAATATTCGGGCGAGAGCATTGGTAGGCTGAAGGCTAAATGAGACTGAAAGCCTGGTGGGGCGAGCGTGGCGCCAAGCGCTTTGCACACGCTCTTCTCCGTTTTACATCGGTGTTGCGAGACATGGTTTTGTGTGGTAATCAAGTTGCTACACAGCAATGTTGGTGGAATAGCACCGTGATAGTACGGCTGTGACTCAGCACAATAAGATGATAAGCCAATCAACAATAGAGAGGATTAGGTTGCTGATGGTGGCAAGTTGCTGAGCGTTAGATATCATCTAAAGGCTCAGAATATATTTTGGCGTGTGCTCACTACAAGGTGAGTGCGTGTCCTGTGATAGGCAAGTGCTAGGCACTTGCTGAGGGTGAGATGACATGCAGTGTCACTCACCGAGTGTAAGCATTCCTTATTGCCCCCTCAACTTTGACATGTTATGGGCCCTCCGCGTATGACGCGGGTTGCTAGGCTTTGACAAGAGTTGATTGGATTGTGTCCATTAGGGGAAGTGTTGCGAGATCCCCGTGGTTGGCACGATAATGGACACTTCCGTACGTTGTACTCCGGGGGAGTCTTGGCCCTACTATCTCGCCAATAGTGGATGTACTGCGGGAGCCCGTTGCTCGGGCAGTACGGGGGTATATATATATGAGATATATCCCCAACGGGTACCGACTTTTAGGCGCGGTACTTGGTTACGGCGTTTGACTCCGGACACGGAGGTGCGGGTTCGATCCCCGGTGACGGCACTTCCGTTTAACCCTAGCTGGTTATGGGCCCTCTAGCTGCTAGTTGTTGGAGTCATTTGTCTTGACTGGAACCTAGAGCTTGCTTCTCGAAGAGTGGTAGACCTTTGTGGTGTCGCACGATACGTGAGGTGCGGCTGGCTCACAAAGTGGCTGGCTCTTGCTTGTGTTTGTAACTTTACTTCGATACCCGGCTGGTAGCGACTTGTTTTGTGTCGCTTGGAGCCGGCTTGAACCCCCGAACGCCGTCTCGTGTGACGTGAAGATCGGCTTGCTTTCCTTTGTTATAGCTTGGCGCTTTCTGGAATTGTATTCGCTTCCGGAGCTTGTCACCCGCCACTTTCTTTTCTCGTGAAAGCCTATAGTGGTCCGGCTGAATTTTTGGAAAGGCATCTTACCACAAGTGTACTAGCACTCCTGTACGACGTCACTTGACCGACCTTCTGAGACTCGTTTCTGATTGCCTTGGCTGTATAGCCTCCGGGAGTACAACTGCGTGTTCGGTCAGCCCTTTGTCGTCTCCTTTTCTGAGCCGTGTTGCCCGCCTCTTCACCGGTACTTGGTGCTTTTCTTGTTGGCATTTTTCCTGATTTTCTGGTGCCCTTGCGAGCGCATCCGACGTACCTGCTATGGACTCCGTGAAACTACCCAAGTTCAGTGGGGAGAGACGAGATTTTGACGTGTGGAAGAAACGTTTCCGTGCATTTGGCATGATGCAAAAGTGGGCTCCGGCTTTGTCGTCGGACGGTGTCGCTTCCTCTCAACAACAAGTCGACATGTACTCAACATTGATTCTTGCGCTGCCGGAGGACGACCTTTCCATTATCGAGAATGTTAGCGAGGATGACAAGACCTGCGGCCACACTGCCTGGACTACGTTAGTCAATCATTATGAGGACGATGGTATTTACCGGTGTACGGAACTATTGCAGGACTTGGAGACGCCGCAAGCGGACGGCGAGAGCGGCATTCAATACCTGAACCGGTTAGTTCGACTGCAACGATAGCTTGCCCGAGTTGGGGACGTCGTCCACGACCGGCGTATCATCATGTACTTGGTGAAGGGCCTGCGCAGCGAATACCACTCCATCACCGACACGTGAGACGTACACGACCTCAGCATGGATACCGTCAAGCGTGATCTTCGTCAAAAGGGCATGCGCATCGAGAGTCGTGCGCAATCACATACAACGGAGCCCCCAACACCTAAGGCTTTTGCAGCGTCTCATGATGACTCAACGACTGAACTTTTGAAGCGGCAAGTCTCCGAGCTCCACGACCAACTGAAATCTCTTCAAGGAGCTGCGACTACTCGTCGTACCTCATATGGCAGAGGCGGAGCGAGAATTTTTCGTGGTGTTTGCTATGGCTGTGGTAAGAAGGGCCATCGCAGGTCCGAGTGCCCCGTCAACAACACCGGAGGTCACTCTGCGCAAGTGGACTCCCCGGTTGCTTTTCCGGCGGTCATGGACGTGACAGCCACCCCTGCGAGGCCATTCTCCGAGGCTCGACACATGTTCGAGCGCGATGGGGAAACGTGGATGTGGTTGGCCGACAGCGGCGCTAGCCATCACATGACTAGTGTACGCCGTGACTTCTGTGAGTATCGAGCGCTCACCGACCGGCTTTGGGTGAAGGGTATCAGCGCCCGCGCTGTTGGAGTGGGCTCGGTCCGCATCATTGTGAAGGCTGAAGATGGAGAGGAGATTCCTGCCACGCTAAAGAATGTGCTCCACGTTCCTGAGCTATCCCGTCGTGCGTCGTGGTCTTACCATCGGCTTTTCAGCCTCACCCAAGCTCGGCGACAAGGTCATTCTGTGGTGTTAGCTGATCCCGTGGACCACCTTCGTCTTCATGCCGGTCATGGTGGTGGCGTGGTGGTTCCGTTGGAGCGCGCGCATTTGTTGGTGTGGTTGCCGGCGCGGGTTGCTTCGTCGAATCCTACCGCTTCTGTCGCCACTGCGCCATTGGAAAAACGGTTGTGGCATTCCCGACTCGGTCACCTTGGCGAGTCGCAAATGGACGGGCTCTTGGCCACTGAGGTGGAGGGTGCGGCGTTTTCTGCGTCGGAGAAGTTGGGCTTCTGTGAGACGTGTGCTGTGTGTAAGTCGCACGTCCGCCGTATCTCTCGTGAGCCGGCTGACCGGAACGTTGGTGTCTTTGAGGTCCTCGGCTTAGACTTCTGCGGTCCTATGAGTGTTCCATCCTTGGGAGGACGGCGGTACAGCTTGTGTGCGGTTGATTTCCGGAGCCGTTTCATGCTGCATGATGCGGTCCGCTCCAAGGATGAGGCTCCCGCCTCGTTCCGTCGCATGTTGACTACCATCCGCTCTTTTGGGCACACGGTTCGTCGTCTTAGGGTGGACAATGACACGGTGTTATTAGGTGCTGCCTTCCGAAACCTCTTGGATGAGTTCAACATCGCTGTGGAGATCACTGCCCCTTACGCGCATTGGCAACATGGCCGGATTGAGCGGCAGTGGGGGACATTGGTCCCGATGGCGCAGTCAATGATCCGGCAAGCCGCGCTGCCTAAATCGTATTGGGCTCTAGCGATGGCCGCTGCGGTGCATGTCCGCAATCGTGTGCATAGTAGCGGAGCCGACGGTGTACCTTTCACCTTGGCGACCGGTAGACGAGCTGATCTGAGCTCCATGCGGGTCTTCGGCTGTCCGGCCTATGTCCACGTTGACAAGTCTCAACGCCGCAAACTTGACGATCGCGCGTGGACGGGTGTCTTTGTGGGCTATGCTTCCGAATCCCCTGCGTGGTTGGTGTACAATCCTGCTACTCGTCGGGTGGTGAGCAGCCGCAACGTGGTGTTCGATGAGGCTGCAGTCCTCTCCATGGGGGAGAGCAATGCGGAGCAACGCACTGATGATGAAGAGGACAGCATCCCGCGCACCATGTGTAGCGAAGAACGGGATACACCTTCGGGGGAGTCGCCGCTACGGGAGTCGCGGCAGCATTCCGGGTCGACGGAAGAGGAACGGGACATGCATTCGGGGGAGACTCCACGTCCAAGGTATAATCTTCGATCCACTGCCGCACCACAGCAATGCGTACCCAGTCCAAGGTATAATCTCCGTTCAGCGGGCGCTTCGGGAGATGGATGGACTACGGGAAGTACCGCGGCTATTAAGTCATCCAGCAGCCCGACCGTTCAAGAGCCGGTGTCATACAAGCAAGCGCTGAGGAGTCCCCAATCGGGGGAGTGGGAGGCAGCTATCAAGAGCGAGTACGACTCACTTGTATCTCGGAAAACCTGGACATTGGTCCCTTGTCCTGCCGGTCGCAAACTCGTAGATTCCAAGTGGGTGTTCAAGCTGAAGCGCGATGCCAATGGACAGATTGCAAGGTACAAAGCAAGACTTGTGGCTCGCGGGTTTACTCAGGAGAAGGGTGTGGACTACCACGAGACCTTCGCTCCCACAGTGAGGGTGATTTCTATTCGAACGTTGCTCGCGCTTGCTGCTTATAATGATTGAGAGGTGGAGCAGCTTGATGTGGTGACGGCATTTTTGGAGGCCGATATCGAGGAGGAAATCTACATGAGGCAGCCGGAAGGATTTCGTCACTTCGACATCAATGGAGAGGAGCGAGTGTGCTTGTTGAAGAAATCATTGTATGGCCTCAAGTAAGCTCCTAGGAACTGGAATAAGACCATCACAACATGGCTAGAGGAGTATGGCTTTACCCAATCCAAGGTGGATCCCGGCATTTACGTCTTCATCAAGGAGGGTGAGCTTTATGTCTTGGCGTTGTACGTGGACGACAGCATCATCGTCGGACCAGCGGGTAGCTTCATCGTTGGGTTCAAGTCGGCTTTCGGCGAAAGGTTCAACGTGCAAGACCTCGGTCCAGTGTCTTGGTTGCTTGGCATGACAGTCGAGCGTGATCGTGGCAGCCGCACCATCAGGATTGGACAACAACAATACGTCTTAGATATGTTGGAGCGCTTCAACATGGTGGGCTCACCTATGGCGGTCGATGCTTTGAGCAATTGTGTGGAGACGTCGACATCAAGGTTGCCTCCCGGTCTAGTGCCGTACCAAAGCTTGATCGGCAGCTTGTTGTACGCTTCCGTAAGCACACGGCCCGACATCACCATGGCTGTTAGCCACCTTAGTAGGTACATGTCCGACCCCTCTCAGTCACATTGGGAGCAAGCCAAGAGGGTGCTCCGCTACCTCAAGGGGACCGCAGATTCGGTCTTGATGTACGGTGGCGCACCCTCATCAAAGGTGGTAGGATGGTCAGATTCTGACTACGCGAGTGATATTGGCGAGCGGCGCTCTCGCACGGGGTATGTGTTCATGCTCAACGGTGCAGCGGTGAGCTGGAGAAGTCAGCGGCAACAAACTGTGGCGTTGTCGACAGCGGAGGCAGAGTATATGGCGCTGACTGCGGCCACTCATGAGGCGATGTTTTTGAAGCAACTACTCCACGAGTTTCACCAAGACTCCGGGTCTCCCATCACAATTCACGAGGATAATCAGAGTTGTATTGCACTCAGCAAGAATAGCATGACGACCGGACGCAGCAAGCACATGGACGTGAGGTACCACTTCTATCGGGAGAAGGTAGAGAGCGGAGACATCGAGGTGCAATATTGTGCGACGGAGAACATGCTTGCTGATGTGCTTACCAAGCCATTAGTGAGTGCAAGGCACGGCAAGTTGTGCAATGCCATCATGGGATTGCCTGCGTAGCAAGGGGGAGTGTTGCGAGACATGGTTTTGTGTGGTAATCAAGTTGCTACACAGCAATGTTGGTCGAATAGCACCGTGATAGTACGGCTGTGACTCAGCACAACAAGATGATAAGCCAATCAACAATAGAGAGGATTAGGTTGCTGATGGTGGCAAGTTGCTGAGCGTTAGATATCATCTAAAGGCTCAGAATATATGTTGGCGTGTGCTCACCACAAGGTGAGTGCGTGTCCTGTGACAGGCAAGTGCTAGGCACTTGCTTAGGGTGAGATGACATGCAGTGTCACTCACCGAGTGTAAGCATTCCTTATTGCCCCCTCAATTTTGACAATGGGAGATGGTAAGATAATCGCAGACAACCCGCTCGAAGGCGACGTGTGGTGACGGTTGGACGATGAATTACTAGCGTAGCGCCGAGCGCTTTACACACGCCCTACTCTTTTATACGTGGGAGTAGGTAGGAGTAGCGTGGCGCCGAGCGCTTTACACACGCTCTTCTCTAGTGTAACTTGGTGGAGGGCCCATAACTAGTCGGATTCGGGAACGGATAGTTACACGTGGGTCGTGCCGGCCCCTCAAGGGGACCGGTTGTGGTGTCTAGTGAAGTGAGAAGAGAGAAATGACGGCCGGCGAAGGCACCGGCAGGGGCGGCCGACCGCCACTAGTAATAGATAGGGAATAGAGTACCGCTAATACCCCTCGAGATTCTCCCCCCCGCGGTACGACCCCCGGCGCACAAACCCGACTTTATCAGCCTCCTCGAACCTCGATACGTCGGTCACACAAACGGTCGCCGCCGATACTCATCAATTAAAAAGATTCAGATAGGGGAGTGGAAGTATTGCACGGACCACAACCTCTCCCAAACAACCCAATTGATTCGTGCCAAATACACACCCTTCGCAAATGCCATCCGCAACTACTGGCCAGGTACCCAAGTCGACATCCTCCCCATCGTCATGAGCCGCACGAGTACACCGCACTCATCCACCATCGCAAGTCTCACCTCTCTACTCACCCTCCGCACTGACCCTCTTGACAAACTCATCTCCAAAGCACGACTCGACACGTCTCGTATCCTTGCACAACTCCACACGCACAATGTCCAATGGCTACATCATCTCCTACTTGTATACCGCATCAAATCCCGCACGACCACTCGCCGCGCCTCCACACTCTGCACCTTCGCACGCCCCTAATTGCACGCCGCCATCACCTCGTATCGTACACTCCCCGGGGGGGAGTAAAACCCCGCCCGAACACCCTTGGAGAGGTTGGATTTATGTGGTTAACGGTCTAACCCTGTCTTGTCAGCCCTATGTTGTATGGCATAGTCGGGAGGGCCTAGAGACAACAAACGGCGCATACGGTAATTGCTGTAAACCGGCGCATACGGTACATGTTGTAAACAATTTCAATTTCAACTTTTACCGCTAATAGCATAACACTAAGTACTAGGATGACGAATAGCTACCTTGTGCATAGGCAACGGGATGCTAGTGCTAACACGAGGTCTAGTGCTCTTCACGAGGAGTTGGGCACTTCCGTCGTCCCATAGCTGTGCGAGAGCTGGGAGGAGAAGGTTTTTGGCTTGGCAGTTGTTGAGGCCTTGGAGTTCATCACGCGGGCTATAATTTTGCGTCGGCAAATGGCACGGCACCAGGTGTGGCGGTTAGCCTCTGAAAGCTAAACGCTAGCACAAATCTGTTCTAGTCTGTCTAGCTCTGTGTTGGAAGATTGCAGAATGATGTTGTCGAGAGGCAATTGATGAAAGATGTTTCACTGCTGTACTTGGGCAGTAGATGTTGTAAATGAACAAAGGAATTGTTAAAAGGTTCTGTCACCTCCCTCTACTGCACTGGGCTTAAATAGGTTTCAGCCCAGACTGGTTACGCCTGCAAGCTATGCTTACGTGTCAGGCGTTAGTGCTGTTCAACCGTCGTCATCTGCCTCGAGACGCGGCCTGCTTAGCATTGGGTTTCACGACGCGGCTCCTTCTGCATTGAAGAGCTCGTTCTGGCGCGTCATCTGGCTAGTTAGATTAATTATGCATATCTGTACGTACCGGGAGGTACTGGTCGTACTGTAGCATCAGCACCATTACAATATTGCAGTAGCGACGTACCCACGAGTATACGTCCGTCCTGTGGAAAAGCACGAATTGGAATCCGTAACGAGTACCTGTACAATGTCCTGCAATGTACTGTTGCAGGACTGTACTCGTCACACTCGTACCCTCCCCCTCTTGACAGATCATTGAGGTCGCCGCGAGGCAGACCTCCGTGGTTCTTGGCTCCTTTACTGAAGCAATTACTGGGACTCAGGAATGCGCGCTGGGTGAGCGTGCATAAAATCAATGTACGCCTGAGTCTTGGCGAACTTGCGCCATTGGGGCGTCTCCAAGAATTCTTGTAACGCAACTGTTCGATGCACCTCGTTCAATCGGTGCCAGACAGGTGGAATGTCGTCATCACTGAAATGCGTCATGAAGAGCAAATATTTGCCTCGTCGCCCAGGTAGCGACTTGATGCACACAGCAGAGATGTGTGAGATGTCAAACTCCTCGTCGTCTCCTTCAGGGACAGTCACCGGGACAGCTGGCCGTAGCAGAGCGGTAGAGCAGGGTCTTAAGTTGTTAACGTGGAACACAGGATGTAAGCGTACTGTCGCTGGAAGTTTTAATCTGTAACTGTGTTTCCCAATCTGCTCCTCCACTGAAAAAGGGCCAAGCTGTCTGTCTCTGAGTTTCCTGTTCGGTTGTCCTCGCAGAAAAAGATTTGCTGTGACGACTGACACCTTGTCTCCCTTAGCAAAGTGTGGCGCTGTAGACGGTTCTGTGCGCGCTTGCATCTCGTTCTTGTGTAGCTGTAACACTGAGCGTACCAAGCTGTGTACTTCCTGTAACAATCTCAACCGTTCTGTTGCGTCTTGCGAAAAAGGAATCGATGGTCGCATGCTGAAGAGCAGGTCAGGAGGCTCCTCAGGAGAAAAACCAAAGTTAGCCTCGAACGGCGTGTGCTCAATTCCAAGTGCACGCGAAGCGTTGTACGCAAACTCCACTTGTGGTAGAAGTGTCGACCAGTCAGAGCCATCATAGCAACAGAAGCAACGAAGAAGCTGCTGAAACGTGCTGTTCACGCGCTCTGTCAGTCCGTCTGTTTCTGGGTGTCGGCTGGTAGACATGTTTAGTCGCGTTCCAAGGCGTCTCCACAATGTCTGCCAGAAGGCGCTGACAAATTTCGGGTCGCGGTCACTGATCAGCACTCGGGGCAGTCCATGTAAACGGTAGACTCCCTGTAAAAACAAAGTTGCAGTTTCTTCGGCAGTAATCGACTCTGTGCATGGCAGAAAATGGGCCATTCGAGTTAGATGGTCTACTACAATCAGCACACTGTTAAAGCCGTTGCTCTCAGGCAAGTGTGTCAGGTAGTCAAGACCAACTGTGTGCCACGGTCTGGGTGGAACAGGTAACGGGTAAAGAGTCGCAGCCATCTGCGGTCGAATCTTCGCTCGTCGGCACACGACGCAGCGTTCACAAAAATCTTTCACATCTTGGCGGATTCGTTTCCACCAGAATCTGTCGAGTGCTTTAGCAAGAGTGCTAGCAACTCCTCTGTGACCGGCTGACGAACTTTCGTGCAGCTCTGCGATCAATCTCAGTCGGAGCTCAGAGTTCTGTGGAATACAGAGGCGATTGAGACGCCAAAAGTACCCGTCTCTGGCTTCTATCCGGCTGTCTCTTGTCCACTCACCATCGTCCCCATAAAACGAATCTCGTGAGAACCCCTCGCGAATGAGATCAGCGAACTCAGGGCTCAGCTGCAACGCGTCAACAGTCAGTGAATTTAACTGTGCGTCTTCAAACAGCAGCTGGGACTTCCGTCGTAATTCTCGATCTGACGGAACCTCGCCATCCCAAAATAAG
The DNA here is from genome assembly GCA_026401115.1 of Tetraselmis chui. Classification (NCBI taxonomy): domain Eukaryota; kingdom Viridiplantae; phylum Chlorophyta; class Chlorodendrophyceae; order Chlorodendrales; family Chlorodendraceae; genus Tetraselmis; species Tetraselmis chui. Next base: position 19,297 of record JAPMLY010002523.1, read on the forward strand.
GGTACTGTGGCCTGAGGTACGAAGTCTGGTCGCCGGCTTAACGGGTCAGCTTCGTTCAGAGCTCCCTTGCGATATGCAAGTGTCATCGAGCCCACAAACGGTTGCAAATCCCGCAGGTATCTTGCTTGCCGCTTGTTCAGCCTGTTGTTCGGTTGCCTGAGCAGGTGCCGCAGTGTGTCGTGGTCTGTTACGACAAGGAACTTAGAACAGCCTTCAAGATAGCACCTCCAATGCTTGACAGCTTCGCATACGGCCAAAGCTTCTAAGTCGTACGCAGAGTAAGTGTTACCACGCTCAGCTGGATTCAGCTTACGCGCCCAGTAAGAGACTGGTTGAAGACCGCCTCCTTGGTCTTGCAACAGGACTGCTGCAATCCCCACTGTTGAAGCATCTGTAGCTACGGTGAACGTCGCGTCCGAGCCGACCTCCGGAAGGATCAGGCATGGCGCGGAAATGAGCCGTAACTTGAGAGTCTCGAAGGCTTCCAAACAGGCAGGCGTCAGCGTAACCTTCTGTGGCTGGGACTTCCGCAGTAAGTCCGTCAATGGAGCCGTAAGGTCGCTAAAATGGTGTATGAATCTCGCATAGAAGTTGCAGAACTGTACGAAACTGCGAACCTCCTTCTGCGTCTTGGGCACTGGCCAGTCTGCAACGGCCTCGACTTTCTTTGTGGAAACCGAAATTTTTCCGGCTGACACAGTGTAGCCCAGATACTCCATTTCTTGCAATCCGAAGAAGCATTTCTTAAGGCGTAATTTCAGCCCTTCCTCCTTGAATCGCTGTAGCACTAGACGCAGGTGCTCCAGGTGCTCTTCCAGAGTTCGACTGTAGATACAGACGTCATCCAGGTAGACTGTCACGAACTTATGTAAAAAGTCGCGAAGTATGTCGTTCATCATCCTCTGAAATGTAGCTGGTGCATTACACAGCCCAAACGGCATGGCGACCCATTCCATTAAGCCATCAGGGGTCTGAAAAGCCGTCTTGTGAACGTCCTGATCACGCACTCGAACTTGCCAGAATCCAGAAGCGAGGTCGAGGTGTGTGTAAAAGTTCGCGTCCTTAAGTTCGTCCAGTGTGTCGTCCACACGCGGTAGCGGGTAAGCATCTTTACGCGTAACCTCGTTAAGACCGCGGTAGTCAATGCACAGTCGTAGCGAGCCATCAGCTTTCCGCACAAAAAGAATTGGCGAGCCGAATTCACTGTAGCTGGGGCGTATCAACCCAGCTTCCACTGCGTCTTTAAGCTGTCGATTAAGCTCAGCGCGCTCTGCGGGTGACAATCTGTTCAGACGTTGACGTCGCATCGGGCCAATTGTTTCAATGGGATGATCCCACTGTCGGCTTACAGGTGGAGAGTCGACAGGTCGCAGTAACTCCGGGAAGTCATCAAAGAGTAAAGACCGGAAGTTATCACGTTGTTCTGCTGTTAGTTCCTCTCCAGTGTGAAAGTCTGTCGTTTGTTCAGCGACTGACGTAAGTTCAATGACGTAAAAATCAGCATGACGTCCTCTGCTGCGGCGCGTCTTGCGCATGAGCTTCTGAACTTTCGTAGACGACAGGAGTAGACACTCAGGGCGTCGTTCCTCGAGTGTAGTCTCCACAGCAGTGCCGTCCATTAGTGTAAAAATTCTGGTTGTACCAAATTGTAAAGAGGCCTGTTCGTCATCAAGCCATGGTAAACCCAGGATTAAATCAGCTGTGCGTAAATCACGTAAGACATAAAAAGTCCGGTGAAACTCGTGTCGAGCCAGCTCAAAAGTGACGTCGCAGACTGTCGTAGAAGTCACTCGTTGTCCATTAGCGAGTCGAACTGGGGTTTTACTGGCAGACTTCCGAGTCTGTAAAGCAAAGCGTCGTACAAAGTCCTCTGACACAAAATCAAGTGTCGCAGCACAGTCCACCAATCCAGAAATGTGGTGTCCGCCATCAGGAGTTTTCACAGTCAGCTCAGTTCGAATTAACGGGCGAGCTTCCGTGAGGTCAGTCAGTAGGGCTGTAGCTGTCGAAGAAAATTGTCGCAGCGTAGCGATGGACTGTTCCGAGTCGTCTGTTGGTACAGGTACCGAGTCGGGTTGATCAGGTGCTGTAGGTTCTGGTGAGTCGTTAAACGCACAATCTGCGTCGACTAACCACAGCTGTACAGGCCAAGGGGCTGGAGCAACCACCTCCTGTTGCGCTGGATTCTCCAGTGACTGACGTGTAAAAAGCTGTGTCCTTGCTGGGAATTCTTGATAGAGTTTCCAGTGCTTAGTCACCTGAGTAAATTTCGCCCACTTCGGTAGTACAAATACAGCCATCGTAGATGTCGGAGATGTTCGACGACAATCCTCAAAATGCTGCGCAATCTGCTCAGCTAACTCCCAGGGTGGGTTGATGAACACCCTCTCTCCTGTCAAGTCTCTGTCTAGAATCGAGTCACTCGGCGAACAGTGAGGTAAGTCACCGTGCGAGTTAAGACCTTCATCATCAGCACATCCTTCCAACGTGAAGTTGAATCGTGCATGCAGAGGGTCAAAGACTGAGTCAACCAGTTTCCAATCAACTGAACGTCTGGTTACAGGTTTACGACTCTGTCTCTGCTTAGTCTGACGACGACGACCTGCTACTTGCGTTACAGGTGTCGCAACTGTAGTCGATGGAGATGCCGAAGGTTTATCGACGACCTCTGTCGCTAGCAGTGTCTCAGAATGAACAGTAGATGTAGCCGGCTGCTCCAGTTCATTTGTAGAACAGCCTTGCCACCATCATTGCTTCTTAGGTTGCATTGGTGCCTTGCCTTTGAACTCCGGGCATTGGAACAAACGGTGTCCCTTCTTGTGGCACTTGAAGCAAAGTCCTTCGTCCATGTGTCGCTTACGCTCCTCAGCTGTCATTGCATTTGCGATTGAATTAAAATCTTCGCGACCGGATGGTTGACCACGTCCACCATTGTTGCCACCACGACCACCATTGTTACCACCTCCACGTCCACGTCCACGGCCTCGTCCTCGGCCACCCTTGTTACGTTTCCAGACGTTAGAGGCTTCCTCAAAAGGGTCTTCAAGGTTGCGCTTGCGAGAGGATTGGGTAGATGGTCCAGCAGCAGACCTTGCAATGCCTAATTCCGGCGAGTCTGTCACGACGTCATTCAGAAAGTTTTGTAGCTCCGCGAGCGTAATCTGGTAACCTAGTTGCGCTCGGTGTGATCTAGCCAGTCTCTGGAGGTCCACGTTTGCAAGACCAGTAATGAAGCGTACACACTGTACCTCCGCTGTCAGGTCTTGACGAGAACGGCGTAAGTAGTCGTTGTACTTCTTAGTAAAAAGCGCGTAACTCATCGTGTTGCTCTGCGTAAAGCTTAGCAAAGCTTTAATTGCGTCATCCTGAATGTTCGGAAGAAACGTAGACTTGCGTATCTCCGCAACAAGCTCGTTGTACGTAGATGGAATTGGAGGACGATTTTTCCGGTTCAACCACCATCCACCAAGGAGTCCAGAAAACTGTGAAGTAACCCAGAACACTGCATCGTACGAGTCAGCTTCAATCCCAAGCATTACAAAACGCTGAGGCTGAGCTTCGAGCCAATCCTCCAGTACAGGTGGGTCTTGACCATTCTGGTACGGTGAAGTAATGGCAGCCTTACGCTGAGTCTCCGTAAGAGTCACTGATAGTCCTGCCAAGTTGTGGGTAGGCATCGGCTTTCCCACTCGTAAATCTGTAGGTCCCACTCCAGTCAGTCGGTTAATGTGTCCAAGAATCAGTAGCCAGACAGAACCAGAGTCGACCGTCGTAAACCGGGGGTACATGTGGAGCTGTCTCGGGATAGACGTGTCTTCATGCATGACTGGAACATGTTGTGTCATTGCTCGATAGAAAGATTCCCAATGAGTCACGTAACCAAAGTGAAGTAAATCACTCTTGTGCTTCTCAGCACGAAGTAACCCAGTCTGTGCAGGCGTAAGTGTCAGACCGTCAGTGTTGATGGTTTCCGGGACGACGTAAGTGCCATCCGGATTAACTGTCGATTGTTCCAAAACAACCTGCTCGACCTGAGCAGGTGTACGTAAGTTGCTCGTAGCAAACAGGACAGGAATAGACGCAGAGTACACGGAAACAAGCTGTCGTCCTTGAGGTAGCGTAACGTTCACAGGTTCACCACTCAACAGCGTCAAATCATCCGGTGTCAAAACAAGACCGGTCTCCTCGTGTAATTCGCGAATAGCAGCATCGACAGGTTCTTCGTTGGGTAAGACAGAGCCAGCAGGGAACCAAGTTCTACCAGTACGAGGCTCACGCTGAAACACCAACTTCAAATCCGACCGTTTAGTTCCTCCAACGTGAATTACTAACACCACGTAATGACCAGGTCCAAGAGAAGCCATCTCAACTCAATCAAACAACGTCGAGCAGTTCAAGAAGCGAACGAAAGCGTGCGTCGACCCAAGAGCTCCGAAACCAGGAGGAACTAAACGGTCGGAGATGCTGCTATTCGCGAATTACACGAGGAGACCGGTCTTGTTTTGACACCGGATGATTTGACTCTGTTGAGTGGTGAACTTGTGAACGTTACGCTACCTCAAGGACGACAGCTTGTTTCCGTGTACTCTGCGTCTATTCCTGTCCTGTTTGCTACGAGCAACTTACGTACACCTGCTCAGGTCGAGCAGGTTGTTTTGGAACAATCGACAGTTAATCCGGATGGCACTTACGTCGTCCCGGAAACCATCAACACTGACGGTCTGACACTTACGCCTGCACAGACTGGGTTACTTCGTGCTGAGAAGCACAAGAGTGATTTACTTCACTTTGGTTACGTGACTCATTGGGAATCTTTCTATCGAGCAATGACACAACATGTTCCAGTCATGCATGAAGACACGTCTATCCCGAGACAGCTCCACATGTACCCCCGGTTTACGACGGTCGACTCTGGTTCTGTCTGGCTACTGATTCTTGGACACATTAACCGACTGACTGGAGTGGGACCTACAGATTTACGAGTGGGAAAGCCGATGCCTACTCACAACTTGGCAGGACTATCAGTGACTCTTAACCCTCAGGTCCCTGGATCGAAACCAGGCTCCGAAACCAGTGTGGCGGTTAGCCTCTGAAAGCTAAACGCTAGCACAAATCTGTTCTAGTCTGTCTAGCTCTGTGTTGGAAGATTGCAGAATGATGTTGTCGAGAGGCAATTGATGAAAGATGTTTCACTGCTGTACTTGGGCAGTAGATGTTGTAAATGAACAAAGGAATTGTTAAAAGGTTCTGTCACCTCCCTCTACTGCACTGGGCTTAAATAGGTTTCAGCCCAGACTGGTTACGCCTGCAAGCTATGCTTACGTGTCAGGCGTTAGTGCTGTTCAACCGTCGTCATCTGCCTCGAGACGCGGCCTGCTTAGCATTGGGTTTCACGACGCGGCTCCTTCTGCATTGAAGAGCTCGTTCTGGCGCGTCATCTGGCTAGTTAGATTAATTATGCATATCTGTACGTACCGGGAGGTACTGGTCGTACTGTAGCATCAGCACCATTACAATATTGCAGTAGCGACGTACCCACGAGTATACGTCCATCCTGTGGAAAAGCACGAATTGGTATCCGTAACGAGTACCTGTACAATGTCCTGTAATGTACTGTTGCAGGACTGTACTCGTCACACAGGTGACCGGGCTAGCACGGGGCATGAAATGGGCAACGCAATGAATGGAAGAAATTGAGAACACGGCGCTTGATTTAACGATTGTGCGGGCACTACATGTATAGGACTTTTGCAAGCCCCACGCGAATGTGGCGGATTTTGGATCCAACAAGGCTTGAGTTGGCTGGGTGTACTATTATGTATGCCTAGATGACTTCGGACGGCTGATTTGACGCGAAAACCGGCCGGATGGTGTTAAAAAGTTTCAAATTTGTCTTTACTTGGGGGTTTTTAGGCTTTGTAACTTAGGGAACACAAGGGCTGCCATTTGGAACTTAGTTTGCCCCAGTCGGACACCGTACGGCAAAGTAATGGTTTCTATAAAAGCCTCCCAAGGTTTTTGGACCCAATCCCACGCACACGCATCGTAAGAGCACGTATCATCACAATCGCATGCTCTCATACTTGCGGACAACAACATGGCTGAACAAGAATCGCATGCAGTGTCGCAAATTTGGGAATATTTCGCAACCAACGTGTTGAAAAAACATGTTCCGGGGCGCCCGAATCAAGGTATGCCCCAAAATCGCGGCTAGGCATCAACCCCTAATGCATCGGATCGTAGCCGTGACGGGCCCCATTTGTGTCCCGCTTTCCCCTTCAAGGTAGCTTCATCGTCAACACATGTTTCGGTCCGCCCTTTCAACAAGCTAAAGCACAACTAAACCAAAGAAACCCTACATGCTAGACAACCTCCCTCCGCGAAGCGCCCTATTTCATTAGTAAGGGACTTACTGGGGAGAGTGTGCAGGATCTACAGGTTCACAGAGATATTGGCATTTAAGGACAAAGACGAAGTTCTAAGAGGGAAAGACTCAGGATCTAGTGCAGGTGACGCGGACCTAGAACAGTTAGTTAGTCTTTCGGATTCTATCACATCATAATATATTCACATTTGCACAACCAACGCAATGGGGTCACGTTGGCTTGACAGACGTGTCACCTGTCGACATGGAAATATGCTGTTGATGATGGCTGCCTTGCGCTCCTGCATATGTGACTCCGTGTCATACAAGCCCAACAGAAAGCGCCCGCCCCGTTTCACCTTCGTGGAAAGCTGTAGAAGAAGTTGTCGCTCAGACTCGACTTGTAGAGATATGGAGTCCCACACATTCAAGTACACGTAGTCGAAGGAGTCAGGCCAGCCTTCAGGAGTGTTCGTAGTCAAGTAGTCTTCAACTGACATTTGCTGTACATGTCCCGCCACATACTCATTGAATAGTAGGCCTCCAGCGGCATACACAACCGGATGGGGGTCAATTCCGTATGGAACTAAATTGTACTGGCTCCACTCTTTGAGGCAGCGGAGTAGGAAGCCATTGGCACACCCAACGTCCAAGACAGAGCCATCATTTATAATCGCTTTGCAAATGAAAGCTCGCATCTCAGTCCATGCCTTCAACGAGGCACTGCAAAACGAGCCGCGAATCCAATGGTCAATTGCCTCGCGATCTGCGATGAGGACAGGGAACTCTTTTTTTTTGCACAACACGCACTTTGACTCAGTAACTCTTGGCGCGCGACAGCTAGGCAGGCGCTGTCACATGGATGAATATAATCAATTAATTATTAAACAAGCAGATAGGTCATCCTGCACAACGTTAGAGAATATCAAATTTACCTTTCGATCCACCACAAGAGCACAGTGAGGCCACAACTCTGCACGGCACGTCCACAACATCGTGGCTGTCGCTTTCCTTTGATGCTCGATTTGAGTCTATGGCGTTGGCGATACCAGACCACCCCATACTCCAGATATTTGTCTGAACGAAGTTCCTCAGTTCGCAGCGACCCGGATGCTCAAAGGGCAGGAAAGGATGGTAGATCCGAAAGAAAACAGCCACCCTTATGTTTGGGGATGTATTTGGAGCTGCCCTGTGTGGAAGTTGGTGGTGAGCAAAGACTACATCGCCTGGGCTCGCACGAATTTGATATGCGTCGGAGAGTTGCACATCTGGAACGATAATCCGCCCACTGGGAGCGCGTTGAAGAGAGTTGCAACCTTGGCTGCTCTTGAAGTGCTGCTCCAGGACTCGATGCCCACCTGGGAATACAGTGAAATTCCCGGAATTCTCCAGAGGCGTTGCGTTCAGAAAGACACCCACTAACAGTGTAAAACCTTTCACACCATCTTCTGTGACATTGTCGATGTGCCAGGGTAGGGGCGTGAGATCATTGCCTTCTTGCGGGAAGCGAAGAGCTACCTGGGCGGAATAGCTTGGCAGGTACACGTTAGACGGTCCAAGAAGCGACTTGACCAAGCCCATAATAGGGGAGTCGTGCAGTAGGCCATTGATAGGAGAGCTGCTAAGAAACTGCTCGTCGCCAAAAGATCGCGAGTTAACACGCATAGCTCCCAAGTCTTCCAATGATAGCCCCACCTTTCCAATAGAGCAGTTTATCGACCGGACGGCGGCGTCTACGAGCGTCTTGTCAACCATGCCGGGAAAATGGTAAAACCCCTGCTCATAAAATGCTCTCAGCATTTCAGTAGTTAAAGGCTGGCCCATCATGTTTACGCGTGGTGGCCCCAGGATAGGTCAGTAATCACACAGATTGTTGTAGTCCCCATCCGCCATTTATGAGTGCCTGACTCCTTCGTCGATACCGACGTTCCAGACGGTAATTTGTAAGCAGGTAGGTCTGAAATCGCGGGTGATGGTAGTCATTCGGCGCAGGTATATGGTAGTTTACAGCAACTTCAACAGCGCGGCGATGCAACGATAAATACGCACGCGGCGTATCGATATATGGCGTTGCCGTTTCCTCCGAAAACGGAAAAGAGACCCTGCTGGTGAAAGTCCTCCGCGCGTGGGATCAGAAGGACTTGATGACGATGACCTTCTTCGGATTTCCACTACCAGCACTAGCGACTTATAAACCCTTAACCAGCTACTCGGACGACAAGCGCTCTCGAATCTTTAATCCTTCTAGCGATATCAACCCGTAGCGAATAATAATGCGGGCAAGGTGCAGGTCATCTGGTAATTTATTCGCTAGTGGCTGCCTGAAGCAATATGTGGCTACGGCACCGGGTAGCGATGCCTCCAATAAATTATGATGATGGTTTTCGTCAGTCGAAGCAGGTGCTATGTCCATAGTGCTTCGTGTGACCTATCCTCTTATGATGTATGCTCTAGCATGTACATGTACCATGCTGTACAGGTAATACATTACCGTACGGGTATACCTTACCAGGAAAATCATGGGTAATGAAAAATCGCCTTTTATTCATTCACACTTGAGTAGGGTACCCTGTAGTATCTTTGGTCGGCAAGGGTACCTGTAGTCCTGTGAAGACAAATGAGATCCTGAAGGATTGTGAAAAATGAAAAAATGAAAAATGGATACCTTACCGCGTCGGACCTCAGCGGAGGACCTCGTCGGACCTGGGCGCCCAGGCAGGTCGCCCCCGCCTACTCCTTACCCTCCCTCCCTCCTCCCTGTTCGTAGCGGGGAGGCTGGGGAGGGGGTGGCTCTACGTGTTTTGTAGCGATTAACGCTGCTCCCGGGGCCTCGTTATGGCCGACGACCGGGCCATTGACCGGCCTTCGCTTCTTGCTCCCGGGCCGTCCCGACTGGCTGCCCCTTCTCCTCTTCCCCCTTTCGCCCGGTCCTCCGCGTCCGGACCTCCTCGCCGCGATTCTGCTGCTCGTCGGGCCCGTGCTACGGTCCGTGCGTCGTCTGCTGTCCCCCCCCCCCCGGCATCCTTTGTCCGTACCTCCGCATCGGGGCGCCGCGCTACTCCTCGTCACAATGCGCGACGCCCTCTTCGCTCTGCTTTGTCTCTACCCCCCTCGGTGGCTCGTGGGCATCTGTCGTGCGCGCCACTTGCGCCGTCCGTCGCCCGCTTACGAGTCGGTCGGAAAAACCTGCTCCTCTGCGGCGGGCTGCTAGGGCTACCGCTGGTGGGCGGCAGGTTGCCCCTGCCGCCGGTGGTTCGAGGGAGGCTGCCGATGCCTTTCGGCGCAGAGCTGCTGCCGCTGTTGCTGCAGCAGCCGCCGGCCATAGAGACGTTGGTAGTGTTGGTGCCGCGTTGTTGTTGCTGCAGGTGCTACTGTTGGGGGTGGTCGGCGCACAGCTGCTGCTGCTGCTGCTACAGCAGCCGGCGGACGTCGAGATACTGGTCGTGTTGGTGCTGCTATTGCTGTTGCTGGTGCTGGTGCCGTTCGGCGCACAGATGTTGTTGCTGTTGCTGCAGCAACCGGCGGACGTAGAGACAATGGTAGTGCTGGTGCCGCCGTCGCTAGTGGTGGTGGTTCTGGTCGGCGCACGGCTGTTGTTGCTGTTGCTGCAGCAGCCGGCGGACGTCGAGGTACTGGTCGTGCTGGTGCCGCCGTTGCTACTGCTGCTTATGCTGCGGCTGTTGGTCGGCGGTCGGATGTTGCTGGTGAGAATGGCGTGTGCAAAGCCGCATCTGGGGGTGTTGGTGTTACTGGTGTTGCTACGGAGGGTGCAGCTGCTCATGCTTCTACACGTGCTGGTGCTGGTTGGAGTGCGGAGATTGCCGGTCCTACTGGAGGACAGCGCGCTGCTGCTGATGTGCGGAGGGCTACAACTTGGGGTGTTTCTGCTGCTGCAACTGTTGCTTGTAGTGCCGCTGCTGCCGGTAGTGAAGGTGCTACATGTGGTGGTCCTAATGGGCAAAGAGCTGGCCGTGTTGCTGCCGGAGACCCCTTGCCACTTGTTGGTGGTGGTTGGCGCTCGGCCGTTGCTACCAGCGCCCATGAGCAGGGGACTGCGACGAGTGGTGCTGCATCTGCTGCTACTGCTACCGCTATGGGACTTGCGGCTGCCGGAGCTCGCTCGCGCCGGGCTGCTAGTGTTGGTGATGGTGCTTGTGGGCGCAGACATGTGGTTGGTGGCAGGGCCGCTGGTGGTGCTTATGCACCTGCCTGTGCTGGCCCGCGCCCGGTTGCTACAGCATGGGCTGTTGGACAGAGAGATCCAGCAAGTGATGGCGTTGCTAGTGGTGCTCCTGCAAGTGCCGGTCAGCAACTCGCCGATGTTGCCACAGCCCGTGGGCAGAGGATTGACAGTGGTGCCGGTTCTGCAGCTACTGGTGCCAATGGACAGAGTGCTTATGCTGCCGGGCGGAGGGCTGGAGCTGGTTGGCGGCGAGATGATGTTGTTGGAAGCTGGCGAGTTGCGGTTGTTGCAGCTGGTGCCCATGCTGGAGCTTCAGGGTCGGAGCCGGGCCTAAGTGCATCGGGTGTTCTATCCCCGTCGCGGGGGGGATGTTATACTTGCGCTCCGTGTGGCATACGGTTTGCTGGGCGTAAATGGCGCTCTAATTTCGCCAGACACACGAACATGTTCATAACTGGCAATGGCCCCTCTACTTCCGCACACCGTCGCCAAGCTCGCCACCTTGCGACCTCCTCTCCGGCCTTGTTTTCCCTTTGTGCCTCAGGCGACCACCTTCTATCTGCCACCCAAGCTCGCCCTCTTACCGCTCCATGCCTACACTGTGTGGCTGCTCCCGTTTCTCCAATGTTGCCTCACGACTATGCTGGCAGCTCCCGGCCGCCGCTCATTGGACCACGCCCCCTCCGAATAGCTGTCACCCCTCCCCCCCCTGCTTGGGGTGGCCTCCCCCCCTTGGCTCCACTCCCTTCCCCACCCCGGGCCGAACCGGAGCTTACCCCCCTAACTCCCCCCCTACACATGATGGACCCCCGATACCTCATGGACAAGCTTTTATGCCCTCATCTGCCGCTGCACTCCGCCGAGAGGCTTCTCTCCGACCCCCCCCTCGGGCTGCTGCTCCTGCCTCATGGTGCTCCGACAACGACCCGGTCGCTTGTCTACTTGAATTCAGACCTGTCACTGCGGCGCGAGGGGTTTGTGCGACAGCGAGAGACGACCTACGTTCTGCCCTACAAGACACCCTCGAATATGCGACCTCCCTTCCCTCAACGGACTCTCGGGCTGCTGGAGCTTTTTTGGCAATTCACCTCTTTGGCGGCCTCCTCCTCCGACCGTTCCCGGCGGCGGCGAGTGCTCGCATCCGCTCCCTCGTCCAACGTCGAGTCCGTCTTTGGTTCTCTACGTCCGGAGAGGACGGACTCACGGGCATTGACACCCTTCTACGTGATATTCGAGATAGAGGTGAGCTTGCACGTGCGTGCCCGGGAGCTTCTGCGCCTAGACGCCCAGGCGGTCGGGGCCGGGGTGGGGGGGCTCTCGCCGTCGCCGGGCCCAGAACACTCAACGGGAGCAGCACCACCCACCGACTCGCCTCTCTGAAAGTGACCTCCGACGCCGTGCTGCCTTCCGTCGGGCCCGTGAGCTAGTGGAAGTTGGCCAGTTGCGACGGGCCCGGATGGCGCTAGACGGAGCCGACTTCGGAATGGTGGAGGACGCGGACGCGGCTTTGGCCGCTCTTCAGCGGTTGCATCCTCCTCCCGGTACTCCCCATCCAGACTGTGATCTCCCCGACCCTCTGCCCCCCCGGCGCGCCCACCCCTCACGTATTTAGATGACAGTGACAGCCTCAAAATATGGGAGGAGTCTATGCTCCTTGTCTTGAGAAAAGCACCTCGCTTGTCAGCCCCCCACGTTGATGGATGGGGATGGGAACATGTCCGTGACTTGAATGTTCCGGCTTGGCGTAAGTGGGTTAACCGCTACTCGGCGGAAACATTCCCGAGGCTGCGGCGGACTTTCTGGCGAGTGCGACCGGGTGGGCTATTCACAAGCAAACCGGGGTTGACCGCGACGCCACTCGCCTTCGGGGTGAGGCTCCTAAAGTCCGGCCGTTGGCTGCTGACAGCGTTTTGTCGCGGTTAGCTCATTGTCACGCCATAGCGCGGATAGCAACTGTCGCGGCCGACCACCTGGGCCATGGACAACGATCGGTTTTCACCAAAGCGGGTATCGAGCGAGCCATTCATACCACTCACACTGGCCTACAAGCTATTCCTGATTGCAGCCTTCTAAGCTTGGACCTGGAAAACGCCTTCAACACCATTTCCCGCCGGAGTTTCCTTGCGGAGCTGTACAAGAAACCTGACTTGCATCCCATTATCCCGTTGGTTGAGATGATATATTCACGGGACTCCACGGTGTCTTACTTCGACCCCAACGATGCTTCGCTCCTACACGGCACGGTTCAATCTCGTACGGGTGTCCGACAAGGAGATCCTCTAGGCCCGCTTTTGTTCAACCTGGCGATAAGCACCCCCCTCCGGAATATTGAAGAACGGTGCAAGGATTCAGCGGCGATCCAAGCCTTTTCTGATGATTGCAAGTATTTGATCAAAACGCCTTTCGTCCCGACTGTGATTACGATGGCTACGGAGGAACTGGGGAAAGTCTGCTCGAATGCTCAACCAATCAAATATTCGTGCATGGTACCTCCGGATACGGCCCTTGAACTTGTCGAGGTGATACGGGCGATGGTCCCCGTTGCTACGGGTACTAATAACCTTGGAGCCCCTTTGGCGATGGACTTCTCGATGGCAGACGGCCCTCCAGCGTCTCATAACGAGAACTATGTTCATTCTTGGCTGCAAGACACCGTTGCGGCTCATCAACTCCTCTTGGACAAGATCGTATGCTTTGCTATGTCGGACTTCGGAGGGAGACACGCCGCTTTCCGCTTGATGATCACGTGTGCGGTACGCCGCTATGGTTTCTTGCTCCGCACCCTCCCCCCAGATATCTTCCGACCGTACCTTGCTACTGCAGATAGGGCCGTTCGTGCAGCAATTTATCGAATCTTGGGCGTTTCTTTGGACGCACAAACACTCGATCAACTGAATTGTGCTAAACGACAGCTCTCCCTCCCTGCGGAGTTTGGGGGGCTTAATGTACCGTTCCTCGAGCTCGACGCCGAACCTGCTCACTATGCTTCATTCACTGCGACCCTCGCCAACCTGATTACTGATTACGAGTCCGAGTCGCTAGGTCCTTTGTACGGTCTCATCCGATAGGAACTACTGAATGTTGCCACTTCTACTTTACCGTGGGCGGTCCAATTGCGCAATTCGTACGACTCTATCTCCACTATGAGCGGGTTTTCGGAATCGGAGCTTGTGGTGTTGACTAACACATTGAACCAAAACCTTTCTGATTATGCCGGGCCCGATGTCGAGTTGGAAGTATCTACGGTCAACAATGCGGTGGCACCCGCTACCCAAGTGACTAGCCTACAACTTCCGACTCTCGATGCTCTCACTCGCTTGGGAGATTCCGGGGGCCACATTCAACGGGGCATTTCGCGCATTCTTCGTGCCCGGGCCTACCTTGACCTCTTGGCGTTCTGCAAACCTTCCCCACCGGACTATATGAGGGTGATTTCGGCTACGGGTCCCGGGGCTTTGGCTCTCTTTTTCGCTTCACATGAGTCCAGTTTCAAGGTGCCATCCGATTGCTATACGATGGCAGCCCACCGGGTGCTTGGCTTGACTGCGGAGCGCGCCGCTCATGTTCGAAAATGCCCTCGGTGCAATGAGGCTCCTTCAGAATCTCGCGGGTATGGATCTTCGTCGACGGTATCGAGCATCTTTATGTCGGGTGAGCGCTCAACAGCCGCTATGCTCGTGGACCATATCCCCCGGTGCCCGTGCTCTTGGTATATCATTCAACTCCACGACCATATTGTCCACGTGCTTGAAGAGTTCATGCTTGAAGCGGGGGCTACTAAGGGGCGGGACTTGCGGTTGGAGGTCCGCCGTATTCGGTCGGGAGCTTCACGAGATCGCCCTTGGGATGTGGTTTGGTTAGACTTCATGGCTCCGCACCGTCATCTTGTTGTTGATGTGACGGTTACAAGTGCTCGCACGAACACCAACGTTCCTCGTATAGGTGCTCGCCTTCCACTCCCTGGCAGCCTTGCATTGGGAGCTCAGCAAGGCAAACTTGATGCGTACCTCCGCACTTCCGCTTTGCTTGGCACGCCTTCGGTTCAGTCGGTCCATGACTATCATCCCTTCGCCATGGAGGATGGGGGCCGGTTGGCGCCGATGGCGGTTGAGTTGGTCGATCGCTTGGCTATTTTGGTGGTTGTTCGTCGCTTCCCTGGCATGGGGGCCGCTGACTCTCGTTCCTTGCGCTCTGACAGTTATGTCCGTATGCAGCATTTTGTTCGTCGATCTACTTCTCTTCCGTTTCGGCGTTTTTTGGGGGATGTGCGACGTGAATTCATGCAACGTCTTTCTGCTGCTCTTCATGGCACTCTGGGTTCTTATCTCCGCGACGCTTTTCAAGAGGGCAGTGCTGGTGCTGTGGCATGCCTTCCTATTCCTCGGGCTTAGATTTTTTTCCTCCTTTCTTCTTTTTTGCTTGGTGGCCTCCACTGCTTTTTCTTGTAAGAAATGCTGATTATGTCATGTAACCACGGCTATCATATCATTTAAGGATTAGGCATGCGGGGGCCTTTAATCCTTTCTCCTTTTTGCTTCTTGGTTTCCACTGCCCTTTCTTTTATCAATAATATGCTTTCTTTTATCTTTTTCCACGCCACGGCTTTCTTGACGGAGCTAGCCAAGCAGGCAGCCGCATCTAAAGGGATGCATGTGGGCAAGTTGTTGGCCTCCTGGCGTCGAAAGGTCTCTCTCGCCGTCCATGTTGCTCACGCGGACAACGTCTTGCGCGGTTTGTCCGCCGCTGCGGACGGCGTCGAGGCCGCTTCTTCCTCGGCCGGGATGCCTTCTCATGCCACGGCGCTCTTCACCCGCGCCATGGGCCGCAAGCGTCCTCGTGTTTCCTCGAGCGGCGCTTGAGGCGCCGCTTGTCTCCTCCACGTGTTGCATTCTCGGCGCGGCCTAGGAGTTTCCTTAGTTCAATCTGCTAGGTTTGTGCACAATGTAGTGCTTTCCTTTTGCCGTGCTTTGGATTCCGTGATCCTCTTGTCACTCTTGCCCGTTTGTTTCCCCTCCCACTTTCCCTGTCCGTGCTCATCTAGTTTGTCTTGTAACCAAATCCCGATAATTTTAATATGTCATTGTGTCACCACTGCCTTTCCTTGCTGTGAAAACTTTTAATTCATAATTTTTCATCATTTGTATGTACGAATACTAGATATAATTGAACTTTCCAAATCTTGCCAGCTAGGCGTATCACTTTTAGTGAAGTATCACTTCAGCGAAGTAATATATCGCTATATGCAACATACCAATATCTGTGGCCCTCAGCGTTTCATCTGTTAGCTTCCGCTCGTCCATGTTTTCAGGGTACCTGTACCCGTACAGGTACTCCGCGACACGCAGACAGGTGAGATTGTCCCCTATCTGAATGCAAGGGACTGATACCTTGTCTTATCTTCGCGACGCTTTGGTGCAGGAGGGCAGTGTTGATGCTGTGGCATGCCTTCCTGTTCCTCGGGCTTATTAGGTTTTCCCTCCTTACTTCTTTTTGCTTGGTGGTCTCCATTGCCTTTTCTTTTTGGAATATTTTCACGTTAGTGCAGTAACTGAGTAGTAGAACTAGCTAGCATGTTATAGATTAGCCAAGCAGTAAGTAGGCTAATACAAATTGCTAGAATAGTAATAGAACTAGCTACTAGATGTATGCCAGGTGAGAAAATTCGCTATCTGTGACTGTTCGCTAGCAAACTTGGGATCTGGTACGGGTACCCGAGAGTTTGTAACGAACCCACTCATCAGGAATCGGAATTAAACCTGAAAATATAGGTTACTGCATGCAAAATATATTAAATGCAAAACCATTCTACATTGTTTTAAATGAGAAAGTGTTAGTACTTTGCTGTCATTAAACACAACTCCAGCATCTATATTCCAGCTCATGTCCACGTCAGAAGATCCCCGAACGCGTATTCTGGGACGATGTACGTTTCATGATAGGCAGTATGAAGCCGTTATGAAAACGCCCATGAAGTTCACGACCCGTTCTTAACAGACGTCGATTCTAGATAAGAGAAGGAGACTGAAAGAGCGGGTTAGTTTCACAATCTGGCCACCATCTAATATCACTTATTCTCGCCAGCTACCTGAACCCCACCGTCAACGTCACTCAGTCTGAGTAGCGATCGCTTTCCCTTTGTGATCTCCGCAATGTCTGTAGTATCGGTTATGTGTTACGATAGCGGTGTATACGCGGGACTGAACCACTATCGTGTGGCCCGTACCTTCGAGCCATTTGTTCAAGAAGCATCCGCTAGATTCCGAGCGCTCTTCGAGCGTCACGGAGTTCAGGCCATTGGTGGAATTGGCCTCTTGCACAAACATTTCGAGATTGACGAGCACGAGCGTCTTGTGGAACATGTGATTGGGACAAGCTCAGTTGTGGAGCCGTCCCCCGCAAATGCGGCTGGGGAAATCGTGCCCTATTTGTGGAAGGTTGAATTGGACGATACCGGGTCCCCGCGTCTGTTCCCCCTGGAATACACAACTGATGTGTCGCAGGCGGAGGTAGTGTCCCGGCTTCTCGAGGATTCTATGTTTCTGGCGGAGTTCTGTGCCCTTGTCGTCGAGCTCAAGGTGATTGCCGTCGAACGTGAAGTTCTTGATATATACATACGTACATATATACAGACACTCTGCGTATCTCACTCTGTATTTTTATGATCATTGACACAAGTCCATTTCTTATGATCATGAGCAGTGACACACACACACACACACACACACATATACACACACACACATACACACGCACCTTTTCTCTCTCTAAGTATGTTTGTAAAAACTGAAATCATGCCGTCGATATATACCGCCCATCGTAGCGGTAGATAAAGACGAATCCCAATCTATCCCTATCCCAAGTCGATATTTATTTTTCCAAATAAAAAATATCGCATTCATAGCACCGAACCCAATAGAGCTGATGACATAAGGGGACACGCCAACGGACAGATACACACAAACACTCACAGACACACACAGAAACGCGCACTCGAATTTTAGCATTTTTTTTCAAGTATACCTGTACCGTAGGGCATCGAGAATCCGAAATCGCTCGAATCGGTATGTCTGCAAGATACGAACAATGCGATGCTACGCCGGAAATAAATCCAGGGAATGAAAAAGCCAAATAAGCGCATCCATATTAGCGCAGAAGGGCGACAGTAGGTCGTTAAGAGAGTTTTGTACACCACACGACTCCCTTTGCCAACAGTCCCTATCTGATGTAGCGATGAAGCCCGTTCAAAACGCTTTCCAATAGCTACTCACCCCCTAGGTCTGATGTTTTAGCTTGTGGTGACGTCGTGTGCTGTTGTAGAACCGGGCGTGGACGCAATAATGGCGGGCCATACATCGCGCGTCGTTGACCACGACCAGCCTTTGCGTAGTACCTATATATATGGACGCTCACGAACACATTCTTTTCAGCCAGGCCTTCCGCTGTAAAGCTCGTTGCAGGCATGCTGTCTATCTTGATATCCTAATTTCGCAACCCCGGATTCTTTGCTGCAAAGTCCGCGGTGCGCCAGCGTTTGTTGGTGACGGCCGTTGGTAGGTCCCGGGATGGAGCTTGGCAATCAACATCGGCGCCGAACTAACGGCGGAAGTCCATACCACCGTTCACGTTTAACTCCCCGCGCGACGCCCACAGATACTTTTCGGCGACGATATTACTGCAAACCAAGCGATATATAGGCCTCTTATTACTACTGTGGTTTTCTTGTGTTCGGTATATATGACTTTGCCATACACCACGCAGCTTGGTCTTGAAGCCATCCCACATGCGGAGACTCAAAATAGTCCTGCTCGGGTTTGGCAAGCTGAACTCTCGGTGCACCCTTAGACGAAAAGTTCATGCGAGTCTCGCCGTTCGTGCTACGCGTACGCCCCCGCCGAAATTTTAACCCTGAATTAGCGCGCTTATTCCTTATTATCGCGTGTAATCATCGCCTGCTGAGGGCCGCTGGCCTGGGCCCCTGAGGGGACACGCGATAAGGAATAGGCGCTTATTTCCTGATGGCAGTGCTGACGCTGTGGCTTGCCTTCCTGGCCGTCCGGCTTAGGGTTTTTTTCCTCTTGTCTTCTTTTTGCTTTGTAACTCATGCTGCTTTTTCTTGCAAGAATACTTGAGAGAGAAGCAGGTGAGGGGTGGGCATATTTGCGATCTCACGGAATTGAAATTGCACGTGGATGGACAGTACCCGTACCTGTAGAGTACTTTTTGGGAATGGTGGGATGTGGGTTTCTCACCGGGTACATCCAGTACAAGTACAGGTATACATAATGCAAATACTACGCATCGCTACGATGGGTGCAGTACGGATAGCATGGTTTCAATATTTGAAAACCACAGAATCTTATCATCGGAGCATCCCGTTGGCAATCCGCCCAGGCTCGCTGCCAAGCACCGCCTCAAAAGTCGGTGTCCTTTGTGTGATCCTTTCCTACTACATTTAAAAAAAAAACTTATACAAGAAAAAGCAGTGGAGGCCACCAAGAAAAATGGAAAAATATTCCTACTGCATTCATTTGCTTAAATCTCGGTTTGTGCTGTTTATTTGATGTGCCCTTCTGGCGGTGTATCCCTTTATCAGCTCGATTGGGCATTGGTATTACAAATGCGATATTTTTACTTTGGAAAAAATATCTATTAGGTGTATGGAGCACAAATTGGGATTGGGATTGGGATACGTCTGCTGTACTACTGCGTCTGAACTACTGCGCATCGCTTCGCTGGGTAGAGGAGAATCGATAGCATGATTGTAGTGATTTCAAAAATACATAGTGAGCGAGAAAGGGTGTGTGTGTGTGCCACAACTACAAATGAGCCTCAATGGGTTATCTTATGATTAGAAAAATACAAAGTGACAGACACAGAGTGTGTGTTTCCATGATTACAGAAATATAAAGACGGGCACAACTGCGGCCTACTCGTTGTACACTATATGTGTATGGCTATGCCCGGGCCGGCTTTTGGGCGCTTTGTGTCAATCTTCGCGGATACATTTTACACGCGAAGAAGTCGCACGCGAGTACGTGGATGCTACGGATGAGCATGGGGCCAAAACTTCCCCTGCCAGCGCGCATGTACGGGGACGTGTACGGACATACTGTCCTATATAACACAGAGAACAAAGACCCTAACCAAAAAAACACATCCAGAAAAACCCGAAATAAAGAAAATATAAACGAAAGACATACAGAACTAAGCTGGATGTGGGGGACAGCAGCATAATTTGAAGGAGTACTAAAATGCAGAGACAAATACAGGCGTGTTTGTGTGTGTATGTATGATTATACAGATAGAGGAGGGGACATGTGTGTGTGTGTGTGTATGTGTGTGTGCTTGCGCGGGAGTGGAATGAGCGAAAAAGCACTGCTTGAGACCTGGCTACAAATATGTGAACAAAAGTTCGGTGGGGATTTTCCTCCTTAATTTTCCCTTTTTAATTGGCGGCGTCGACTTTTTTTTTCTTGTAAGGAACTAAATTTCCTGAAGGTTCAATTGCAAATTGTTATTGTAAGAGATGCCACGGTACAATTACAACAGCAGAGAGATACATAGCGCTACAATTCGGAAAAAAATTAAATGAGAAAAAATACAAGCCCTAAAGCCATGAATAGCACAAAAGTCCCTCAAACCCTAAATGGACATTTGGACATTGAGTAGCCCATCTCAATATCGTTGTCCAAATTACAGAAAGAAGTTTCGTTTGTTTAAGCATGTGGCTGAAATTATAAATATGATTCAGCCTTCTCCTTCGTGTTTCCATGATTCGTGGCCATAACTAGTAGTTGGTAGTTGACTATAGATAAACTTTGTTTTGTTTCTGTCAACAGGCAACGGAAATCATCGGTTTGACCCTTATTCATCGTCAACATATCGAGTCAGTGAATGGAGGTTCTCAGGAGTACGCCAACGAGGCAGGAAGGCAACTGAAGATCACACCAAAGGTTGAAGAGTCTCGCGAAGACCACGAATCTACAGTTACTGGTTGGAGCTTCGAAAAGCCTGACACTAAAGAGCTGGCTTGCAGGCACTGCCGTCATTGCTCTCATACTAAGTGACTTGTACGTAAATCCTTGCCTAGTACATCGTGAAGATGAAGCGTTGGCTATATCATAAATGAATTGGCGTGTTTCAGTGTGTGTGTTGCGTAATGCCAGTCATCTGTTCATGTGAAGTTTGTGTCGCATCTCCGCTTGGGGACCGTTATTAACCGGCTCTCAAAATGGTTTTTATGTTTTGCATTCTATTTTAGTTTGATAGATTATATTCATTTATCGATATATATTTCCAGCACGATTGATACTAGTAACATATTATCTCATCCGTGAATGTGGCAGCGAATGAATCGGGGAGGGGGGGGGGGTAAGTTTCAAGAAGATTTTTCTCCTTTTCTCTATGGAGAACTTCCTTCAATTGTAAGCATATACCATTGATATTAGGACGAAATTCTGTAGATCGTGTGCGGGTATGTCGTGTGCGGTATTGGACGCCGATCGGAGGTCATGGTATTCCGGTTATATAAGTTGCTAGACAGCCGCTATGCTCATGGACCATATCCCCCGGTGCCCGTGCTCGTGGTATATCATTCAACTCCACGGCCGTATTGTCCACATGCTTGAAGCGGGGGCTATTAAGGGCCGGGACTTGCGGTTGGAGGTCCGCCGTATTCGGTCGGGAGCTTCACGAGATCGTCCTTAGGGTGTGGTTTGGTTAGACTTCATGGCTTTGCACCGTCATCTTGTTGTTGGTGTGACGGTTACAAGCGCTCGCACGAACAGCAATGTTCCTCGTATAGGTGCTCACCTCCCACTCCTTGGCAGCCTTGCATTGGGAGCTCAGCATGGCAAACTTGATGCGGACCTCCGCACTTCCGCTTTGCTTGGCACGCCTTCTGTTCAGTCGATCCATGACTACTATCCCTTCGCCATGGAGGATGGGGGCCGGTTGGCGCCGATGGCGGTTGAGTTGGTTGATCGCTTGGCTATTTTGGTGGTTGCTCGTCGCTTCCCTGGCATGGGGGCCGCTGACTCTCGTTCCTTGCGCTCTTACTACGGCTATGTCCGTATGCAACATTTTGTCCGTCGATCTACTTATGTTCCGTTTCGGCATTTTTTGGGGGATGTGCGACGTGAATTCATGCAACGTCTTTCTGCTGCTCTTCATGGCACTCTGGGTTCCTATCTCCGCGACGCTTTTCACGAGGGCTGACGCTGTGGCATGCCTTCATGTTCCTCGGGCTTAGGTTTTTTCCTCCTTTCTTCTTTTTACTTGGTGGCCTCCATTGCTTTTTCTTGTAAGATTTTTTGGTTATAAAAGTAGCTAGAGGACTTTTATTCCGTCATTTTTTGCTGGGATATGAAACCGGCAGGGAAGTCAAAATATAATGTAAGCTTCACATCAAACGAAATTTGAATTGCTTACCTTTCTGGTACCTTCGATCGGACGCCTGTAAATTTTGCAACCGGCTTATATCCTCGGGTTAATGGTATTGGTAACGCTACAGATCTGCAATAACTAATACTGGTTATCGCTTATTAATCTCGGGAGGAGGAGCCCACCACGTCGGCGGCGAATCTTCCCCCCAAGGCACGCCACAACGCCACCTCGGTCGACTTCCGTTATAGTCCAAGCCACATACCCCCCCCCTCTTTCTTCGACCCCGCGTGCTCTACTTGTTTTAGGACGCGACACACGAGTCACCCCGGATGGCCGCGGCGGTGACCCGGCCGGGACATAGTCATCGGCGTCCTCCACCGCCACCTTTAGGCCGGTCGCCCGGCGGTGGGGCCGGGTCGTGCCCTGTGCCCCCCACCCCGGGTGTCCTTCGGACATCATCACCTAATGCTCACGCGCCTTCGCATGCCTTACCACCTGGCAATAACCCGTCTCGGTTTTTACCCACCGCTCCCACAATGCGCTCCCCCGCTCCTATGAGGTGCGTTGGTTGCTCCGCGTCGTTCCCGACCCTTCAAGCGGTATGCGCCCATCCAAATTCCCCCGCGACAACGTGCACTTTCGCGCCCGACAATTGCCCAGTTGTGGATGCCGATCGCCACCTTCTTGCGCCGTGCACTTTTTGCGGACGATACTTTCGGAGCGGTGGCCTTAGTAGACACCAACATTCTTGCTCTCACCGCAATTTTACGCCCTCCCAACCGCCGGCATGCGGTGCTTCGCTTCCGCGCGGTCGGCCGTCCCCGCCGCATCCCCAATCCTTGCCCCCCGCTGTCCAATGGTGCCTTGACCATGGGGCCACTGGTGGGGAGAACTCCAAAACCTTCTTCGAGTCCTACCTCCTTTCTTTCCGATCTAGTGCGTCCTCGAACGGCGTCCCCCCTTCGGTGGTACGCCTCGTCAAGCCGGTTTTCGAGGAGCTCGTCGGTTGCGTTTTGTCTTTCCGCGGTAGGGTCTGGGGGCTTCCGCGGAAGCGGCTTGGGCGGCGTTGCTTTTATTTCCGCGCTTAGTTTTGCGCCCCATGGCTGATTTCACTTCCGCGGGGCATGTGCCCCCTTACCCGGTCGCTGACTACCGTGACAACCGTTTAGCCCATTGGGCGTCATGAGATCATTGTTTTCCGCCGCTCGTGCTCACGCATCCCTTAACAATGGGCGGGCATCGCCACCTACCTCACTTTCGAGGGCCGGTACCGACCCCATATCCCCTTCGCAACCCTTTCATAACGGCGTCTCGGCCAAGGTCGCCAACTGGGCGGCTAGTCTAGCTGCGGTTGGGGAGTACCGTCGTGCTATGGAGGCCCTAAGCTCTAGCCCCGTTGCAAGTGGTCGCGGGGTGCACGAGGAATTATCACGGTTGCACCCACAAGACGATGACGACCTCGCGGACGTGTTGCCGGATCCCTTCTCCCTCCCTCTTATCAAATTCCGTGCTTCGGAAGTTGATATTATGGAGGTCGTTGCTAGATGCCCTCGAAAGTCCAGTCCTCACGTCGACGGTTGGAGGTTTGAAACTCTTCGCGCGTTGGGCTCCCCTTGCACTCTCACCGGTTTAGCCAAAGTCATCGTGAATGCAGAAGTTCCACCAGGCGTTGCCTAATTCCTTGCCTCTGCCACACTTATCCCGCTAGACAAGCTTGATCCCGAACAACGACGCGCACAAGAGCAAGAACTTATCGACCAAAAGGGGACGTTGCGCTTGATTTGAATTGGCTCCGTTCTAGTTCGTTTCGCGAATCGCGCGCTTCTCGCCGTAATTGGTGACGGAGTGTCTCAATGGTTGGCCGCTCGGCACCAATTTGGGGTCGGCGTCCGCGGCGGGGCTGAGATCGTACAATTCATGGTTCGAGCCGCGCTTGACGCTTCACCGGACAGGGCGGACATGCAAGGCGACGCATCCAACGCGTTCCACGAGTTCTTGCGGCGTCCTTTGTTTGAGGATTTGTCAGCAAATCCCGCGCTTCGACCGTTGCTCCGCGTCGCTACTATGTTGTATGGTCGTCCATCTACCTTGTACGTTTACGACTCATCAAATGCTCACGGCCCGGCCATGCGCATCCCGAGTACCCGTGGAGTCCATCAAGGTTGCGTTCTCGGGGCCATGTTCTTCGCAATAGTTGCCTCCCGGGTATACAAACAATTGGTTGCGATTTCCCCGAACGAATCCGTTGTCTGTTGTTATTCTGCTGATGGTCACTTCCTGGGACCCCCTGCGTCTCTAGTGGCTATTGGCGACGCTATGCCGGAGGCGTATGCTAGCGTTGGGTTCACAGTAACCATCCGCAAAAACTGTTTGTATTCCCCTTTGGGTGTCGGTGATGCTTTCGATAACTTACCCGACGGCCACATCATGCGGGGAGTAAATGTCTCCACGGAAGGGACGAAAGTAATGGGGGGGCCAATGGGTACTTCCAATTTTGCTCGAGACGTGTTCGAAACGGCCTTAAGTAAGTATGAGGCCTACGGCGAACGTCTAAGGGGCCTAGCGGCTCACCGGCACACTCACACTGCGCTTCGTATCCATCAACATTGCAACCGCCGCTTCGGACACTTTGCCCGTACAGTCCCCCGGGGTCTTGGCAGGGGTGAGGGCTACGGTGACACCGTCGTAACGTTCCTCGAGCGCGCTGACAATGCCACCCTAGATGTGGCGGCTGAGATATTGGGCCTTCCCGCAGCTAGCCTACCCCGCAACACTCTCTCCGAGATGTCTCTTCCCATACGTTTCGGAGGCATAGGGGTGGGGGATTTGGTTGCCTTGGCGGATGCGGCCCATGTCGGAGCGGCCGATTTGGCAGTGGGCTCAGCTATCCGTTTCCTTCCAGGACAAGATGCTCGCGTGCGCGGGGATTCCCAAGACGAAGTTCCAATGGAGCCGACCATGTATGGACGGTTAGCGACTGCTATGAGCACAGCGGTGTCTCGAAGGCATGGTACACCGGACGGAGACGACGGCGATAACGAGCCCATGTGGTCGTTAAAACTCGCTTCGTCGTGGGCGCGCTTTGATGCTGCGTGCGGTTCTCACGCTCTCGCCGAGTCTGAACCCTTGATAACCACAGCCTTAGCGATGCTCCCCCCGCAACGTTTAACGGTGGCTCGCGCCGGCTGCGTAGCCGACGCCCGATCAAACGAGCAGATTGCTCGGTCCTTTGATGGCCTACCCTCGCTCGTCCCCCTTTCTGCGTTTGCCACGGACATGTTTCCAAAGCTACAAGCCGACATCAGTGAGCGCGTCAACTTGCTTTGCTTCGCGAAGCTCGCTCTCACGTTTTCCAACCGCGCTCGGCAGGAGTCTAGGCCTTTTGTATCTCGTCTCGGCCACGGCGCCCTTGCGCTTTTGGCTTCGGACCCGCCTACTTCGGGTCGCTTGGGCGAGCTCCGTGACAAGTTCCCTGAGCACTACGACGCAGTTTTCCGCGTCGCGGTCTGTCGCATCTTCGGCCTATCCTCATCCCGCATCCTCTCTTCTCTACGCTCCCCCACTGCTTGTGCTTTTTGCCATCTCTCGGTTCAAGCTATGCGGGGTGCGTTCTCGTCGGCGGGTGTTGACATGTCGGACGATGCGTGGGCCACTGCTTTTGCGGACCATTTGGCTCCTTGCGGCGGAGATGCTTCGGTCCACACCGCTCACTCTTGGTTAGTGACGGTCCTTGCGGAAATCATCTCCGAGGTTTGTGGCGCACTCGGGGTTGGCGTCGAGATGCTCACAGATCCCACGATGTTAGTTCAACTCCCCAACGGCAACGACGGTCTCCCCGCGGATGTGGGTGTCTTGCACTATCACGGCATCCGAGGCTCAAAACTTGCCCTTGATGCCGTGGTTTCCGGTTTGTTCGGCGTGTCTAGCCCCCCGTCACCCGAAGTCGCTTTCCGTCATGCTGAGAAGACCAAGTTCGAGAAGTACTCGGAGGGGGTTAGGAGTCGCCCCGACATCCGTTTCATTCCCTTTGCAGTCACGGAATTTTGTACTCTCGGCGGCCACGCCACGGCTTTCTTGACGGAGCTAGCCAAGCAGGCAGTCGCATCTAAAGGGCTGCATGTGGGCAAGTTGTTGGCCTCCTGGCGTCGAAAGGTCTCTCTCGCCGTCCATGTTGCTCACGCGGACAACGTCTTGCGCGGTTTGTCCGCCGATGCGGACGGCGTGGAGGCCGCTTCTTCCTCGGCTGGGATGCCTTCTCCTGCCACGGCGCTCTTCACCCGCGCCATGGGCCGCAAGCGTCCCCGTGCTTCCTCGAGCGGCGCGTGAGGCGCCGCTTGTCGCCTCCACGTGTTGCATTCTCGGCGTGGCCTCAGGGTTTCCTTATTTTAATCTGCTAGGTTTGTGCACAATGTAGTGCTTTCCTTTGGCTGTGCTTTGGATTCCGTGATCCTCTTGTCACTCTTGCCCTCTTGTTTCCCCTCCCACTTTCCATGTCCGTGCTCATCTCGTTCTTCTTGTAAAGAATATATAGTTATCGCTTATTACGGCTACCTGCACTTCTGACGTCATTTTATTTAGATCGCGACCATACGATTTTTGTGCCATCAGTACAATCTACGGCTATCATCGCAAGAACCGTAATATTCATAAGGAACTTTCATAAGCAATAATGAAATTTTTTTACAAGAAAAAGCAGTGGAGGCCACCAAGCAAAAAAAGAACCTTCATAGGCTATCGCTAAGAAGGCGCCCGCCGGCGACGCAGCGGCGGCGGCCCCGGAGAGGGGTGCGCTCGCAGGCCCGTCGGCACCTACCTCTACCTCCATGCGGTGGGCGCTAGTAACCCCATAGCCGTGCTAGGCTTGGCACGGTAGGGGGCTGAACGAGGTACCGGCAGCTGCGATCCGCGGGATCAACAGCTGTCGGGAAGCCATGTACGGAGGGTTTTGGGAAAACATAATATCCGTACACCGGCACAGGGATCTCCCGCTCGGCCAGTCCGATATGTCTTTTTCGCGACTAAATACTCGCAGATACTCTCCCGACGATGGGGCGGGGCGGCGTTTGCGAAATATTTTTTGGCGAAGAGGGGTACGGACGGATCAGCGGAGGGACGAAGGTGGTGGAGCTTGCGGCGGACAGCTGGGAAGCAGCGCTAGGGACGGCGCTCGCTAGCAGTCGCTAGCCATGCGAAAGCTTTAGATCTCCCCTGGGGGCGAGGCATGATGCTACGCAGGACGGAGGTGGGTCGCAACCGGGGGAGCGGCACGGTCTGGCGGCGGCGGTCCTTAGGATCGCCCGCCGCCGGAAAGCCCGGTACGGGGGGTTTTTGGAAAAATTCCCGTACCCACCATCTTTTGAGGACTGGCGACTCGATCCTTGTGTTCTTCCAACCCCTTCCCTAGTCGGTACCCAGTTATCGATAGGCTGCCTCAGGCAGTGTGCCTAGGGTTATCGTAACGGCACACTGCTCGTAAAGGCGACCCCCTATCAACGTAAACCACCGGGGGAGGGTACGGACGGCCACAGCGCGATCAGATAGGTGGTGGAAACATACGGAAAAAGGACAGGGGACATGAGAAAATCTGGCTCGGGGGCAGGAGAGCCAGCCGGACACCGTCTGCAACCTAGTTATTCTCTCTTCTCAGCCCCCGAAGGAGGAGAGAAGACTCGGCTAGGTGGCGAGCTGCGTCGGGAGGAGCGGCTAATACCTCGGGCGAGGTTGAGCACGGATCGGGGCGGGACCGACGACGACCCATGCGAGGGGGGTTTTTCACCTGCCTTTCCCCCCAAGCTCCGGCACGACCGGAGTCGCGCAGGAGCCGAGGTCAGGCAAGTTCGCCTCGACCAGCTCAAGCTGGACAGCCTTGCTGATCAGCGACCCCGCAGCGGCTGGAGCAGGCCGCGTATCGTGGAGACTAGTGACATTTTATTTTTCATACTGTATCCAAAAAAAATTACGTATAGATCAGAAAATAATAAATACCTGGATACGGGTATGTTTTAGACGGTATCGTTACTGCCATTGGAGAGGTTGGGATTAGTGGTTTACGGTATACCTCACGCTTAGAAGTCCAACAACGAGTTGAGCATAGCATAAGGGGGGCCCAGAGACTCCAGCCGGTTTTACTGGTATTGGAGTGTTTAATTTCAAATTTAAAATTATCGCTAAGAAATTGTACAGGTCCGCGGAGGGACCTGTATTATTTTTCATGAATTCTTACCTCATGAACCTTATAGAGCGCTGACTCGGATAAAGACGTACTGCACGAATGCAACTTCGTAGCCCATAATGGACGGCTCTCACATTATATTGCTAGATCGCACGGTATCTAGTGTACTGCCAGCTATTCATGAAATGACCACCGCGTATAGCCGCACAAGTAATAATCCAGCGTGGCAGGGGGTACAGGTCGGTATCATGATAAAAATGACCCGTATGAGGTATAGGACAATAACCTTATGAGCCTTATCTTGTTGCTGATGTGACGGTTAAAAGTGCTCGCACGAACACCAACGTTCCTCGTATAGGTGCTCGCCTTCCACTCCATGGCAGCCTTGCATTGGGATCTCAGCAAGGCAAACTTGATGCGGACCTCCGCACTTCCGCTTTGCTTGGCACGCCTTCTGTTCAGTCGGTCCATGACTATTATCCCTTCGCCATGGAGGATGGGGGCCGGTTGGCGCCGATGGCGGCTGAGTTGGTCGATCGCTTGGCCATTTTGGTAGTTGTTCGTCGCTTCCCTCGCATGGGGGCCGCTGACTTTCGTTCCTTGCGCTCTGACAGTTATGTCCGTATGCAGCATTTTGTTCGTCGATCTACTTATGTTCCGTTTCGGCATTTTTTGGGGGATGAGCGACGTGAATTCATGCAACGTCTTTCTGCTGCTCTTCATGGCACTCTGGGTTCTTATCTCCGCGACGCTTTTCAGGAGGGCAGTGCTAGTGCTGTGGTATGCCTTCCTGTTCCTCGGGCTTAGATTTTTTTCCTCCTTTCTTCTTTTTTGCTTGGTGGCCTCCACTGCTTTTTCTTGTAAGAAATCTTTAACCTTATGAGCCTTACCGTAAGGTTCGTAGTGATAGCGATAAGTGGTATCTGTTACAAATCCCTGTTAAGAATCTCGTTTCAAAACATTCGCTATTCCTCCCACTCCCACCCACCCAAAAACCCTTGTAGGAAACGATTTGTTTTCCGCCGCATTCGTAGGCGCGGCTGAGCTCGGCTTGGGAGCCCGGGAGCACGGACCTTGGTAGCGGTTTGCGTGACGCCTATCCGCCATTCCGTGCATGTAGTTGTCTCGCCTTCATTGTGTTTCGCGCGGTACCCATATATTTTCTTTTCCGCGGTCACTCATCGTCCCCGGCGCCGGTGCGTTTTATCTTTAAATCTTAGTGATTTAGATCTAGTACCAAGAAACTGGACCGGGCATCATACACTCTTCAATCTAGGGCACTTCGGAGTAGCGATTGGGCCACGTACTCTTCGACCGGGTGCAAGTAACGACACACCGCCTATCTTGAATGTGTGCCGACGTACGTTCCTCGGAAGTTAAAGTGTAAGCAACCGCAATAACTGGCACATTGCCCTCGCTTCAGAATATGAGCGTAAATCAGGTTTTAATCAATATAGGCAAATCTGAAAAATGTTTACAGCAATACTAACTAGTTGGACTAGTTGCTGTCTCTCGCCACCCTTGAGCACGCCCCCTACATCATGAGTTGTGCTCTAAGGGTAAGACCGGGTGTCCGGGTACTCTTCGACCATGTACACATGGCGACGCGCATTAGTGCAATTTGAAATTTGAAATTGTTTACAACAATACCAGTAAAAACCGGCTGCTGTCTCTGGGCCCCCCCTTTTGCTATGCTCAACCTGTAGTTGGACTTCTAAGCGTGAGGTAGACCGTGAACCACTAATCCCAACCTCTCCAATGGCAGTAACGATACCGTCTAAAACATACTCGTATCCAGGTATTTATAATTTTCTGATCTATACGTATTTTTTTTTGGATACAGTATGAAAAATAAAATGTCGCTAGTCTCCACGTTACGCGGCCTGCTCCAGCCGCTGCGGGGTCGCTGGTCAGCAAGGCTGTCCAGCTGGAGCTGGTCGAGGCGAACCTGCCTGACCTCGGCTCCCGTGCGACTCCGGTCGTGCCGGAGCTTGGGGGGAAAGGCAGGTGAAAAACCCCCCTCGCATAGGTCGTCGTCGGTCCCGCCCCGATCCGTGCTCCACCCCGCCCGAGGTATTAGCCGCTCCTCTCGACGCAGCTCGCCACCTAGCCGAGTCTTCTCTCCTCCTTCGGGGCCTGAGAAGAGAGAATAACTAGGCTGCAGACGGTGTCCGGCTGGCTCTCCTGCCCCCGAGCCAGATTTTCTCCTGTCCCCTGTCCTTTTCCCGTCTGTTTCCAACACCTATCTGATCGCGCTGTGGCCGTCCGTACCCTCCCCCGGTGGTTTACGTTGTTAGGGGGTCGCCTTTACGAGCAGTGTGCCGTTACGATAACCCTAGGCACACTGCCTGAGGCAGCCTATCGATAACCGGGTACCGACTAGGGAAGGGGTTGGAAGAACACAGGGATCGAGTCGCCGGTCCTCAAAAGATGGTGGGTACGGGAATTTTTCCAAAAACCCCCCGTACCGGGCTTTTCCGGCGGCGGGCGATCCTAAGGACCGCCGCCGCCAGACCGTGCCGCTCCTCCGGCTGCGACCAGCCTCCGTCCTGCGTAGCATCAGGCCTCGCCCCCATGGGAGACTTAAGACTCTCACAGGGCTGGCGACTGCTAGCGAGCGCTGTCCCAAGCGCTGCTTCCCAGCTGTCCGCCGCAAGCTCCAACACCCTCGTCCCTCCGCTGATCCGTCCGTACCCCATTTCGCCAAAAAATATTTCGCAAACGCCGCCCCCGCCCCATCGTCGGGAGAGTATCTGCGAGTATTTAGTCGCGGAAAAGACATATCGGATAGGCCGAGCGGGAGATCCATGTGCCGGTGTACGGATATTATGTTTTCCAAAACCCTCCGTACAGGGCTTTCCGACAGCAGCTGATCCCGCGGATCGCAGCTGCCGGTACCTCGTTCAGCCCCCTACCGTGCCAAGCATGGCACGGCTATGGGGTTACCAGCGCCCACCGCGTGGAGGTAGAGGTAGGTGCCGACGGGCTTGCGAGCGCACCCCTCTCCGGGGCCGGCATTAGTGCAATTACGCGCCGCTATTCCTCGGGGGTTATATATCTCTAATCAATACAAAGTAGTTTGACACGAACCCCCCGCCTGCAAATATGCGGTAACAATTGAAATGGAAATTGTTTGCAACTTGTACCGTATTATGAAAGCGGTTGTTATCTCTTGGCCCTCCCAACTATGCCATTCAAGGAAAACGTATCCTACCGTCACTAAAGACCGTAAAAAGATCCAAAGTACTACTAAAGTACTATTGACATAAAAAATATAGGGGATGGGTCGGTAGCTCGGATGAGCAACGCCGACCGTCTTCGCTCCGGGCTTGGCCTCCCTATGAGCGACAGACTGGTGACCACAGGGCCCGTTGGACGACGGGCACCGATCACCTCTCCCCAACCGAGCCTAGCTCACCAAGGTCAGTGGATCCGTAGGCTCATCAGACGGTACACACTCCAAGGCGCAGCTTTCACAAATTTGAATTCGGTTCACATGCCGGAATCTGCGCCACCCACATCAAAAACACTCCAAGTACTCCGACAAATACTACGACACTCGTACGTATCAAATAGATTACAAAAACCACCCTCCCACGGAGTCGGCGCACTCTCGCGCGCCCCTCCGAGCGTCCGGACGTCCACATCCGACGCCCGCAAAAAACAATCCCAGGCCCCAGCAGGCCTGGTCGTGTGCCGCCAACACACGCTGATCACTTCTAACCCACTCTTTCTCCACGTCAAAAACACAAGAAACACTCACATCGATACCCACTTGCCGACCACCATGTCACTACCCTCTAACCTCCCTGACTCCTACAAACAGGTTCTCCTTAAGGACCGTCCTGCACCCCTCTTCGCGGACGACCACATCGGTCCCAGAAACCGCCTTGTGGGTCACCCACTCGCACCCTTCCTCACAGATCCACAACACGCAACGGCAGACCATGGACGGGGCACGCCCTTGGAACCCACACCGGGCACAGGGCTCCAGACTCCACTGGTCCTCACAGCTCCGACGACTGATCCCGACCTCGGCAGGGCCGTTGACCTTTCTGCTCGCCTGATCGACTCCTACCTCCTAACATGCCAGTACTCCACCGCCCCCCCCGACACAGCCAGCTTATGGCTCCACGGTGTGTTCCTCCCGGACACACCGTCCTCCTCACTCATGATCATCTCCGCATGCTCTCTTGCTCGACGCTGGCTCCTCGAGAAAGTTCACACCTTAACCGATATCCCGGCCCGCGCGAGAAATATAATCGGTCGGGAACTCGCCCATCGTGCTCGTTGGACGACCTCTGTCACCCGCACCCCACATCCTGCCATGCCTCAACAACTCGACCTCACCCCCCTACCCGTCGCACTCTCACATGGACACCAGGAGGTCCGACTGGACATACCCACCTCCTGCACAGCGGTCGGCCTGCTTTATCAGCTCGCTTCACGCCAGCGTGAACTCCCGTCGGGAGGTCCCACACCGCCCAGCGCCGCCTCGAACCCCCAACTTATGACCACACTGAAACAGCAGGAAATTCAGATTATCCGAGCAGTCTCCGTCCCTGCAATTTCAGGCCGCCGCGTGAAACTCAGCTCCCCCATGTTCACTCATCTCTCCGGCCCAGACGTCGTTCCACCGGTACATGCCCTCCTACTCGATCGCCTCGCCACGGAACTCACCGACACCTGGAACGCCAACGCCAACACTCCGACCCCCCGTATGGAAGACCTCCCGGAGCCCGCCCAACTCCTGCTCCAGATCGCTGACGCCCTCCAACCTACACGAGAACCAATACATGTCGAGAACGACCCTCCCTCCTTCTGGATGCATATCCTCCACCCATCCCATAACCCAATTCTTTCACAATCAGGCCATGTACATTTTCACGCCACACTTCAGAATGCTATTCACACCGTACCCCCCATCCCCCAAAACTACACAATCACCATCACACCCCCCCTCTCACATGCCATGTTCCAGGCACCTCCTAGACTGACAACTGCCTCACCACAGTCCTCATCCAGTCCCCCCACCCCCTCCCCTTCCCCTGCCCCATGTCTAACGGCTCCATCCCTCCCTCACATTGGCTTTCCATCCTCCTCCACCAAACAGCTTCAGAATACGCACATTCACACACACACTCCCACAGACCCTCACCCCCCACCTTCGACATCTCACACCACACCTCCCTCAAAAAGTTTCCCGACGGCTCGTACTTCCGCTCCCACCCCTTCCCCTCCCCCCACATCGCCACCAGCATCCAAATCTCCCTCACCAACACCATGTACTGCATTCTCATCTCAACCAACGGCACCGCCACCATTCCCCTTCCCCACACCTACATACACCGCGGCACCCCCACCCACACCACATGCTCCCTATACATCAAACCCCACCACTACTCCACCTTCGGTAGGTCCCGCATCACGGACCCCATCTTCACCACCTCCCCTTCCCCCCCTCAGCTCACCCTCACAAAACACAAATCCCTCCTCCGCAACCCCCCCTCTCTCCTCCTCGACTGGACAGGCCACCTACAGACGACCAACACCTACGAGGCATGGCAACAGGAACCCGCGGACGGCTCCCTTCTGGACACCACTGACGATGCCCCCCTCGACCTCGACTCCCTCCCCGACATCCAACTGGCCCCCTCATATCCCCCCCCCCCCTCTCACACCCACACACACCGCCCCTCCAAAAAACGTCGCTCCCCCTCCCCCGCCCCACCTCCCAACCCACCCCACACACAGACTACTGCCCCTCTCACCTGTCCAAATCCCACCCCTCCTCCCCACCCCTCCCTTCCCAC